>JAUPFV010000002.1:267408829-267678320 GCA_036936605.1 Limnanthes douglasii subsp. nivea | reverse complement strand
ATACATCAACAGGTTTGTGAATACAAAGAACGGGTTAGTAAATTTCTTTGAACAAGTTGCAATTGCTTCCATCAGGGAAGGTTTGAGTCCGGGAAACTTGGCTGATTCAGTGCTCCAGAAGAAAGCCATGACTTTTGGGAGGTTGTTAAATCCAGTGGGCAAACAAATTAATGTTGAGGAGACTAAAAAATCCAGAGTGTCTTGCCAGATTAGGTCCACCACTACAACATCAACACCTCAAGTTGTTAATCAGTCTGATTACAGATCAAAGGAAACTGGACAGGAATCTAACCGGTCAAGATAGAATCAGTCCAACCAGAACCAAAACCAACAGGTTAGAAATAAAAGGGGACCTTGGGTTCAACCTGAGTGGTTTGCTGAATTGGGAGAAAGCGTGGCTACAATATATGACAAAACTAAAAATGAAGTACACTTTAGAAAGCCAACATCGTTATAGTCTCCAGAGAAAATCAAAGTACCTGCTTCTGTAAGTACCATAATGACATTGGGCATGATACCCATGATTGCATAGCCTTGAAGCAAGAGGTGCAGAACCTCATTGAAAGGGGTAAGTTGGGGTCCTATGTTAAAAACAAAGGGAGAGCATGCCTGATAATACACAATCCAATGGAAACACTTCCCAAACTACTCCTTCAATCCTTCTTGGAATGTCTATGAGGGAGGATACTATGGTAATTACTGAAAGATTAGATGCGGATTCTGAGTCCCTTGATCTGAATCCAAATCGGAATCAGTTGGGGTGATAATAGACAGGACTGCTACTGTTTCCGGTTTGATTAAGTATTTTGAGTCTTTAACCATTTTTGGGGTGACACAGTGACTGCACCTTCTAGTTCTTCAAGGAAGAGGCACGTCAACAGTTTGACCACCCAGTTGGATGGAAAAATGTCCACACATTTGTACCAAACTCCAACTCCTTTCATAGTTTTTGATGAGGATGACCTAAGAGACATTGTAGGACCTCAT
This sequence comes from Limnanthes douglasii subsp. nivea, assembly GCA_036936605.1. NCBI lineage: Eukaryota > Viridiplantae > Streptophyta > Magnoliopsida > Brassicales > Limnanthaceae > Limnanthes > Limnanthes douglasii. Next base: position 267,677,333 of record JAUPFV010000002.1, on the reverse strand, counting down.
GAAGACGATGTGGTGATAGGGGCATCGATAGGAGGGAATGATATACTTCGAATCCTAATTGACACAGGTAGTTCGGAAAACATCTTATTCTTAAGCTCCTACAAATAGATGAGAAACCCTTCAGTTATTCCATGTTCGAACAGAACTATTGTGGGCTTCACCGAGAGTTCAACAGATGTGATTGAAGAATTTGAAGAAGAAGTTTTGTTGGGCCAATGGCCTTTTAAGAAAATGGTGAGGGTATTGTTTGTTGTGGTGGGTTGCCTAACATTTTATAATGCTATATTGGAGAGGTCTTGGCTCTCTAGAGTGCATGATGTGGCCTATACTGTCCATCAATACTTAAAATATACTGTTCATGGACGAATAGGCGTTGCCTCTAATTCTGTGGAGGCAGTCAAGGTTAACAAAGATTAGTAGCTATTGGAGCCTTCCGCTGATGAAATGAAATTGATAATCCTAGGGAGGCTCCCATTGTCATAATACCTATAGAGGAAGTTGAAATTCATTCCCTAGTTGAGGGAAAAAGTGTTAATATTGGTACCAAGTTAACATTAGGTTTGAAACAAAGGCTATTATATATTTTAACGAATAATCTAGATGTATTTGCATGGTGCAATGATGATGTCACCGGAGTGCCTGCTGATGTAATTTGTCATAAGTTGTTCGTACGATCTGATGTTGGACCGTTGTACAAAGAAATAGGTCATTCTCTAAAGAAAATACATATGCAATTGTTCAAGAAGTTGATCACTTGACCAAAATGAGCCACATCAAAGAATCTCAGTACCATTATGGACTACCAATCCTGTTTTGGTCAAGAAGAAGAATGGAAAATGACGCATGTGTATTGACTTCACTAATCTTAATAGGGCATGTCCTAAAGATCCTTATCTTGTTCATCAGATAGATCAGTTGGTGGACTCTACCTCAAGCAACAAGTTGTTATCTTTTATGGATGCTTTTTCAGGGTACAACCAAATACAAGTAGATTTGAAGGATCAAGATCACACTAGTTTTATTACAGGGAGGGTTTTTCATTATTATAAAGTGATGCCATCCAGATTGAAAAATATTGGGGCCACCTATCAAAGGTTAGTGAATAAAGAATTTACTAGTTAGATTGGAAGCAATATAGAAGTTTACATAGACGATATGATGGTGAAGATCCTTGAAGAAGATAAGCATATATCCGATCTTCAAGAACCGTTTTCTAACCTAGAGACTGTCTATTTAAAATTAAACCCTGAAAAATGTGTTTTTGGAGTACGATCTGGCAAGTTCTTGGGTTATGTTATAAGTGTAAAAAGAATTCAACCTCATCCGAATAAATTTAATGCTCTATTAGCCATAGACCCTCATCGGAGAACTAAATAAGTTTAAAGATTAATCGGACGCCTGGCTGCGATGAATATGTTTATTTTGAGATCATCCCTCACTCTTTAAAAAATGTGAGATTTCTTCCAAATACTAAAAACGGTCGGCCACTTCAACAAGAATCTTTATTGCGATGCGACATTAACACAGTTCAATAAGTTCTTAGCCTCACTAGAGGCCCTGAAAATCCGAAGTAGATGAGTTTTTATTTTTGTACTTTGTTGTGTCTAATTACACAATCATCGTAATACTAGTTAAAGAAACGGTAAACATCCAATGAAATATATACTATATTAGTAAAGTCCCTCCTAGACACCAAGAGGTGATTCTTATAGTAATAAAAATTTACATTGACTTTGATAGTAGCAGCTATAGATGACACCTTATTCTCAAACTTGTATAGAAATAGTATGAACATCAATTTATTGTAGAATCCATATGTTAAAATGACCATATGGTTAGTATAGTTAGAAGACTTCGATATTAGTTTCAAAGTGCATACTACTATCAAATCTCAAACGTTAGAGGAGTTCTTAATGTATCCAGAGAGGCTTCATACCCTTGGCTGATCACCATAAGAAACATGGAAAATTCAAATTGATGGGGAAAGAAACAACTTAGGGTCTAGTGTAAGGGTGAAAGTGAACTCAATTTTAGGGGACTTTCTAAACTAGGTCATCAAGTTTAGCTTTTCCACCTTCAAGAATAAGGCCGAGTATGAAGCTGATATCATAGAGTGAGGTTTTCCTACACGTACGGAGTTTGAATGGTGAAGCTCCTCATATAATTTCAGCTCGTGGACAACCCGTTTTGGCCAAGTGGAAGAAAAGAAGAAAAATAAGATCCAATACATGAAGGAGCTTCACCGTCAAACTAGATTTTTTCTTGCAATGTAACATTCACAAAGATCAAAGAGTTCTTAAGCCTCGACAAAAGTCCTGACAAAGGCGAAGAGTCAGATGGGTTTTAATTTATGTACTTAGTTGTGTTTGTTTACACGACCATCACCTATTCACAACGTTAGTAAGTCCCTTCCTAGACACCGAGAAATATTATTTACAATTAAAAAAAATTCCATGATTTTGGTTGTAGAACCAATAAAATAAAATCTTAATTTGAGCGTTATATGATTATGGTGTAAATTTTTGTTTCTTTTTAAAAAATGTGTTGTAGAAATCATGTACATTGAGGGATTGACCACATGGTTAGTAAAGTTAGACGACTTTGACTAAGTTCAAACTACACACTTATATCAAAGCTCAAGTACTAACAAATTTCTTAATTGAATTCCAGTTAGAAAGGCCTCTACCCTTGGCAGATCACCACGAACAAACATGAAAAGGTTAGACTAACGTAAAAATATTTAGACTCTAGTGCAACGATTCAATTCACTTTTATTTTAGAGGTTTCCATGATCAAAGCCACCATGTTTTGGGTTTGCAATCTTCAACAATAAAACCGAATATAAACTTTCCATTACAGGGTTCTGACTTGTCCGTATTTACGATTCTGGGTTTGCAATCTTCAGCAATAAAACCGAATATAAAATTTCCATATTAGAGGGTTCTGACTTGTCCGTATTTGCGATTCCCGAAAGGTAAAGCTCTTCATAGATTTATCGTCAATTATGTCCTTAGCAAAAAAATAACGAAGAAGAAAAATATCATCCAATACATGAAGGAGATTCGCCATAAAACAATTTTTTTTATATACAAATCACTTTAAAAAAATACTAAAAAAGAAAAAAAAAATAATATACGCACTTACTTTCTTTTATTCGTGCAGATTCAACAACATAGTAGAAAAATGTTTGAATATAATACTGTAATTTGTTTTTGATTTATTATCAATAGGTTAGTTTTAGTTTTGCATTTTAAGATTAAAATATTAGTTAGCTATATCAAGAAAATAATGTTATTTAATTAGTTATAGTTTTATTATTATTCGTTACCAATCAATTTAGACTGAAAGTTTTTAAATTCAGTTTTATAACTTTAATCCAAACTTTTTAAATAATTGTGTGTTTTAGTTTTTGGTTTTGTTATTTAACTCAAAATAATATTAATATTTTTTAATGATCTTTTATAATTTTATGATTATGTATTAATGGAAGATATAGGCAAAAGAAAGAGTTTTTTATTGTGTATTTTTTTTATAAAAATTACATAATAAATACACATATTTATGTACAAACAAAAATACATCGGTATTATACTATTATTCTCTAGAAATTATAATCACAGTTGTAAAATGTGTAGTACCAAAGTGCAAGGCTAATCTTATCTTAATAGAGTATTGGTGGGAAATATCTTTTCATTACATTTGATAACTGGTGGCTTTTGTAGCCTTATGGGTTAAGAAGCTTTAAGTCCAATATCGATCCAGTGAGACCCATACCACATTTACGGGTTTTTACGTCCATACCGTATGAATGAAGGGATTTTGTATTAAGTTCAACTTAAGCGAATGTAGTTACTTTTCTTTGGTGTTTAGAGTTGCGCCCCTTTTCTCTTCTTTCTTATCTCCCATTTTATTTTATTTTTCATTCCGTTATTCTTGAAATAGAATTTCTCAATAGTTTTTACATCCTCTTTCAAATGAAGTCGAAAGATGAGGAGTTCGAGTTTGTCTATGAAAAACACAAATGATGAGCATAAAATGGTCTTTATCAGACAGTCGACAACTTGGTCATGAGATGGAACGTAGCAGATTTTATGGAATTTTCGAAGCATTTGATCGCATACAAAGTATAGATCGAGCTCAACATATTTTGTGTAGGTTTGAAATAAGAATCCCGCGCAAAGGTTATCAAACCAAATGACAGGAGATGCCTTGACTAGAAATCATACTTCAGAGAGTAGAGAGCATAACAAAATTAACTCAGACGAAAGACTAACTAGGGCTCTGTATTCAGACGTAGTAGAGGAGCAAACCATGATGCATTGCTTATTTGAGAATCATGAATGAGAGAGTCTCCAAGATAGATACAATAGGCCCCAACATAGCATTTATCATCAGAAGAAGAGGGACACTTAACATGAGAAAAACCTTGCAACCAGAGATGATAACTATGTTTGATGTGAAGACCAAACCAACTTGAACTAGATAAATAACAAAGTACCGTTTTTAAGTTTTTCCAACGTACATCGTAGTTGGTTGTTAGAACTAACTTCTGTTGAGCGCAAAAAGGATATATGTCCTTGTGTAAGTCAAATATTACATCACGCCTATTGTTATTGTGTACTCCCTAAGATTTACAAGATGAGAACCATCATCACCGGAGAGGAGATATCCAACTGTCATGGATCTAGACATGCAAATCGATCCCTCTCTTGAGAATGATAAAATAAGAGGTGATAATGAGCATGCTACTATATCTCATGTCAATCATAACACAAAAGAAAGACAGATAATGCAAGAGGAGCGTGATAAGCTAATGGCTGAGATTGAAGCTTTGAGGGCCCAAAGGTAGACTGAAAAAGAAGTAGGAGGGAAGATCAATGCGGGATGTATTGTTATAGATGAGTCTAGTAACAACCACAAACAAGATGAAAATGATCATTCCCCAAAGGCTCACACAGGTACAAAAAAATAATATTGGGCTAAGCAGTTGTTGAAAACATCAGATTCTGTTGGAAACTCAACCACAGATTCAGACTCATATATTTCTCATCACATAGTGACCATGGTCGTCGGAAAAAGAAATAGAGTTTAACTAGAAAATAATTCTAAGAAATGGGATAGAAATGGCAAAGGGAAAAAGAAAAAACATCAAGGGGAAGTAAAGGGATCGACAAATTACGGTATTGATCATTTGTTAAGTGATAAATTTGATATCCAGTCCGAGCCATGTATCTTTTCCACTCCTGAAGAGGATCATATGTTTAGCCGAAGTTACTACTGGAGGCAGTCACCTTTGTTTTCAAATATTCTTTCTGGGCACCTACCAAGACGGTTTGATAGCTCTAAAATAGAGAAATATGATGGAAGAAATGATCTTGATAATCACCTTGAACGTTTCAAAATTTTCATGATGAATTTTGATGATGATCATAGACTATTATGGCGGGCCTTCTTGCAGACTTTTAAGGGGAGTGCATTAAAATGGTATAACAGTTTACCACACGGATCTATTAAAAACTTTGACATGTTATAGATGGCTTTCCAGAGGCAGTTTGTGGAAAGTAAAGAGCTTAAAGGGAACGATGATACTATTTTTCATTGTGCACAAGAACCAAATGAATCTTTACCGGACTACATCAACTGTTTTGTGAACATAAAGAATGGATTGGTTGATTGTTTTGTGAACACAAAGAATGGATTGGCTGATTTAGTAACTCAGAAGAAAGAAATAAATCGGGGTAGATTATTGAATGAGATCGGAAAGAAAATCACAGTCGAGGAAACTAAAAATTCTAGAGTACTGTGTCAGAATAGGTATGCTCCCATAATTTATATCCCACAAGCTAGTATTCAGTCCCAAGCTACAATCAATTATCAGCCTAAATATTCCGGACAAGGTTTACATTGGCCTAGACAAAGTCAGTTAAATTAGGGACAACGGTCTAGACCAAGGAGGAATCAGTGGGTCCAACCTGAATAATTTTCCAAATTATGTGAAAATATAGCCACCATTTATGACAGAACAAAAAATGTTGTGTATTTCCGAAGGACAGCAATGATGTGGGTCATGATACCAAATATTGAATTTCCTAAAACAAGAAGTGCAAACCTTGATTGAAGTGGGAAGTTCTCTGCTTTTGTTAAAAAACTAGGGGGCAACAGGAGAGTTAATACATGTGCCCAACCTAGTGCAAGTACAACACAAGTTACATCACCAAATGTTCAAAGACAAAGTATGAAGACATCTAAACAAGAGAATGATATGGTAATTTTGAAAATATTTGATGTAGATTTGGAGTACTTAGACCCTCATCTAGGTCAGAATCAAGTTAGGGTGATAATAAAAAAAATTGCGACAGTACCCGATCTATGCAACTACTTTGAATCTTTGACCATTTTTAGGGGAAATAGTGTGACTGCGCCCTCAAGCTGCTCCAGAAACAAACATGTCAACATTCGAGCCACTGAATTAGAAGGGAAAAAACATGTGAACATTCTAGCCACTGAACTATCTGTAAGATCCAATGTGGGACCGATGGTGAAAAAAATGAGAGATTTTTGCCAAGGAAAAATCAAAAGCTATAGTCTAAGGAGTAGATCGGTTAACCAAGGTGACGCATATCAAAGAATGCAGTATCCTCTTTCGACTGCTAATTCGGTCCTTGTCAAGAAGAAAAATGGAAAATAGCATATGTGCATTGACTTTACAGATCTCAATAGAATATGTCCCAATGATCCATTTTTAGTACCTTGGATATATCAGTTAGTAGATTTCACATAGGGAAACAAGTTATTATCTTTCATGAATGTTTTTTCTGGGTATAATCAGATGCAAATAGATCTGAATGATCAAAATCACACTACTTTCATTATTGATATGGGCTACATCGATACAAGGTAATGCCTTTTGGGTTGAAGAATGTTGGAGCCACTTATCAGAAATTTGTTAATAAAGCATTTGCTAGTCAAACTGGAAGAAATGTGGAAGTTTATATTGATAATATGATAGTTAAAATCCCTAAAGAGGAGGATCACATCTCCGACCTCCAAAAAACTTTCTCTAACTTAGCCATCAACTTCAAATTAAATTCTTAAAAATGTACCTTTGGTGTTCGATATGGTAAATTTTTGGGTTGCATCATAAGTGAGAAATGGATTCAAGATGACCTAGATCAATTGAATGCTTTGTTGGCCATAGATCCACCTCGGACTAAAAAATAAGTTCAGATATTAACTGGAAGCTTATAAGCATTAAACAAGTTTATTTAAAGATCGTCAGATAAGTGTGCTCAATTTTTCCAAGTCTTAAGGAATTCCAAATACTTCAACTGGTCTCCAAATTGCGACCAAGTGCTCCTCAAAATCAAGAAACATATATCTTCACATAAAATATTATTTAAACTTGTAGATGAAGAAAGACTTTATATCTATCTAGCAGTACTTGAGTATGTTGTGAGTGCAATATTGGTACGAGAAGTAGATAATTATCCTCGCCCTATTTATTATATAAGCAAGAGTTTGTTGAAAGCTTAGAAAAGATATTTAAACTTAGAGAAACTAGCCTTATCATTAGTCATAGCAGCCAGAAAGATGAAGCCATATTTTCAAGCACACTCTATCACAATTCAAACTTCCTTTCCCTTGAAAAATGCGATACAAAAAACAGATATATCGTGATGAATGACCAAGTGATCAGTTGAACTTGAAGATTATGATATTGACTTTGCACCCTGAACTACAATCAAAACTCAAGTCGTGACTGATTTTCTAGTTGAGTTTCACTCCAAAAGGCCTCATGAAGAAGCTCGAGCCAGTAATCCTGAGAAAGAATACGTAATCCAAAGTGATAGTGGATCCAATACCATAGGATGTGGTGCTGGTATCTTTCTAATTTACCCTTTTAGGGATTCAATATATCAAGAAATACGTTTTGGTTATAGAGCATTCACTAATGAATCAGACTATGAAGTTACAGTATCATGATTGAGATTGGCTCAGATATGTGGCGCAAGAAGAATCCGATTATTAAGTGATTCATAGTTAGTTATCCATCAATTATTATGGCAGTTTGAAACCAGGAAAGATTACTTGGTAAAGTATTTAAAAATATTAAAATAGATCTCAACCAGTTTTAAACATGGTAGTTATGAGCATATCCCCGGATCAGACAATTTAATGGCTGATTCCTTAGCTAACATAGCCTATTATGAAGCATACCTTTGGATCCTTATACAAGAATGTTCTTCTATAGTCACAAATTCTGAAACAAAGGATAATGTGGAAGAGAATGTGTATGCATCTACATGACTTCTCAAGATTGGAGAAACAAAACCAAGAGTTTATCATTAACGGATCTCTACCTCAACACAAAGCTTTTGCCAAAAAGATGAAATATAAATCTCATAGATTGTGTCTCTAAGGGGGGTTTTTTTATAAAACAAAATCGTTCAGCAGGACCTTCTTGCGCTACCTCAGATCCAACAGATCTTAAAATTTCATATCAGAACTACATGATGGGGAAGGATCAGCACATTACGGCTACAAATATTTGACTAAGGGAAATATGATATATAAAGCTTATACATTAAAGTATTTTGTACACCAAGAGGAATTCATCATTATTTCTCTTATCCGTTTCATCCTCAAGCCAATAGGAAAGTTGAGGTAGCAAACCGGACGATTTTAAGGGGTTTGAAAAAGAACTTAGAAGGAGCGACGGGGAAATTTCCAAATTATCTACAAGAAGTACTATGGGCCTACCGAACTACACCCCACACCACTACTAAAGAGTCTCTATTTGCGTTAGTTTATGGAATAGATGCAATTACATCTATAGAAGCTGTTGTTTCTTTTTTCAGAGTTCAAAATTATTCCACAGAGAATAATGAGATGGCAATAAGGGCACAGTTGGATTTTATTGAGGAAGGGAGAATAAAAGCTCATCTAAGAAATATGCATTACCAAGGATTGATGAGAAGTAGGTTTGCGTCTAAAGTTAGAAGAAAAAACTTTCAAGTGGGAGATAAAGTTCTAAGAAAATTATTTTTACATACCAAGGAAAAAAGGTTTGGAAAGCTAACTCCAAACTGGGAAGGACCATACATTGTGTATAAAAAGATCAAGCAAGGAACATACAAGCTATTTGACAAAGAAAGCAACCTTTTAAAGAACCCTCGGAATGTTGTACATCTAAATTTATATCTAGAATGAACTTGTCTTGTAAATATTTACTTTGTTCTAGCTCAATGTAAATATTAGGGTGCATACTTTTTCCTCCCTTGTTGGCGCGATGAGGTTTTAATGAGGTGTCCAAATCACAATGAATTTATCATTTTTTCCTTTAAAATTATTTTTTTCTATACTTGGATGGATAAAATTTTGATACCTTCGAATTGATTATCTTCGGATTGGCTTGGCTAAATTAAAGTTTGATGCCTTCGAATAGATTACCTCCAAATTGGCCTGGCTAAATTAAAGTTTGATGCCTTCGAATGGATTACCTTCGAACTGGTTTGGCTAAATTAAAGTTTGATTCCTTTTAATTGATTACATTTGAATTGTCTTGGCTAAATTAAAGTTTGATTCCTTTGAATGTATTACTTTCAAAATGGCTTGGTTGGATTAAGAGTTATTTCCTTCGAATGGATTACCTTAGAATGGCTTGGTTAAAGTAAAATTTATTCCAAGTTTAGATCATCCTTCAATAAATATACTTGAATAAGATCGTATGCTAATAGAAGTAAAAATATATTAAAACATTCAAATGATCCAATGATCAATTAAAACAAAATCTGATGTGGGTTACAAAATTCCTTTGGCCTAGCCAAAGATTTGCAAAAATATTACTGATCCAAATGAAATAAAATACCTTGTATATATCAAGGACTTCAACTCAAACATACATAACACATTAGAACAGATTACCTTAGGGTTTGGTCGCATCGTTTTTCTTCTCTTCTATCTTATATTCCTTTGTTTCTTATTTCTTTTATATATGCTCACCATCTGAATCCTCTTCATCCTCATCATCAGAGCCATACTCATTGGTGTCATCGAAAGTAACATTATACTTATCACCTATTGACAGACTATAATAAGGAATCTGGTCAACTGGTACATACTTCCATACCTCCCCAAGAGACCGAGTATGATATGTCTTGTGAAACAATAGCACCATATCCGACTTAACAGATTCATATATCTCCCTCTCTCTTTCATAGATTCTAATACTTTATCACTATATACATCCACAACATCGGCTATGTCTTGATGAATCTTCTCTTTAAGAGAGGCAATTTCAGCTTCTTTATGCTTAAGTCTTCTTAAGAAGATCTTCCATCTTCGTGTTCTCTTCGGCAAAATGATGAATGGTTTATTTATCCTTAGTTTGCTTATCTTTCAAGGAAGCGATTTCCTTGGAATGGGATGACTACAAGTCTGTATACTTAGTTTGAAGCTGATTACGATCAGATTTGGCTCTGACTATCTCTCCGTTAAGGGTCTTCATTTGTTTACCCAAACATTCGACTTTGTTATTCTCTACCTCGACATAGTTCTTCAAACTTTGATTTTTTCTCGAATGAAGACCATATCCTTGATTTGAAATCTTACATGCCTCTCAAAATAAAAAATTGGCCTTATGTAACCTAAGAGTGCATACCCTAGTTTGTCATGTTCCTTAGATACTTTCAAAGACTCTCCATCACATGCCACAAAGTTAGCAATGTTAGTAGACTGAGGGAAAGCTTTGTCAAAATCTTCAAAGTTGAAATTTCCTATCTCATCCAACCAGTCATCACCTTCAAACGATATTCTGTCAATACTAGGAAGTACTGGGGATGGAGGATCATAGATACTTCTTATTGAGGAGGAACCTCTGTAGGAGTGATGGAAGGAAGGACTTCAGATCGGAGTATGATCTTTGAACCAATTGCGGTTCCTTCTTCTTCACTTCTTTTTTGTTACTGCCTTATTTACTCATCTTTTGGCCCTTTTTCTTCTCACCAACTGGAGAATCTGATGGTTACTCAGTCTCTCCAATAGTGACTGTAACAACTTCCAACAAAGCTACATCGATTTTGTCCGAAGGCCCCATAATCCTTAATTCAGTAAAAACTTGAGATGAACCATCTTTCTTCTTTTTTTTTTCTTTTTTTTTGTCGCGGTGAATTGGATTCATATTCCACGCTGGCAGATAAAGTTTACTATCAACCTCCTCAGTCCTTTTAAAAATTATAGAGGATCGGGGATGAGTGGTGAACTGTTCCCATGAAAGCTCACATATCAGATTTGTTCTCCATAGGTGGGCTCTCACCATGTTTTCTGGAGTGAAGTAGTTCTAAAATCATGTTGACCATTTTCCAGTGGCTCATTGATTCAACTTTGTGAAGGTTGTTCTCCCATTTTCCAAATATTGTGAAAAGATCTTTGAGAACAATACAAAATAAATCCGAAGTCACAAATAATAACATCAAAATATTGATAACTACTATGATTCATTTTCTCTTCCATGACTTGTGTTCTTTCCTCTATTGATTCACTAGGTTGAGTGCTTGGGTTTTCTTCCTCAATACGGGGGTTTTAGGGGTAAAAAACACCATTGGTCCCTCATGTTTTCCACTTGTAACAAGTTCGTCCTTTTTCTTTGGGGTTGTAATAAACTCGCCCTCTGTGTTTTACAAAGCGTAACAAAATCGTCATTATTAACCTCAACTCATAATTTCTACCATTAATTCCCTTTGACCAACCACATCAGTGTCCCACGTAGATTGCTGATGTGGCAGCAGTAAAAAAAGTTTAAACTTGTTTTACTTTTATCATAACCTTTTAACTTTAATTCTACCCATAACCCGACCCAACCAACTAAAAAACCCGATAGACCAAATTACACTATTTTAATCCAGCCCAGTAACCATAAAGCCCTAACTTATAACCCGATTTCTAACCCTAATATTGTCCACATTACTCTAAATCTAACCTTAAATCTCATAAGACATGTTACAATACAATATTACAATACATTATTCAAATATCTGAAATAAGATGGTATAAAACAAAAATTTAGAAAATAAGTTTTTATTACAAATTTTATAAAATAAAATTTTAACAAAACCACCAATAAAATATTTATTAATATTTTCAATATTGTTAAGTTTTATTATCATTTGTTCACGTTTATTATTTTATTTTCATTTCATGTATCACTGGTTTCAGAATCATTTCCTATGCTCTGGAACGACTTATCAGGGAAAAAATCGACTTTTGAACAAGAGCATCTTCTATTCCGTATGCATTCACCGTTCGATTCCGTTTCCAATCCCATTACTAAACAAAATTAACATAATAAAATATAAATATAAAATTATATATGTCTCTGTGAAACAAAGAAAGCTATAAAACTGAAATAGAATATTCAGTAGAGAAGATTATAAACGGGTTTTTAGGATCTTGAAAACTAATTCTTCTGACTTTCACCAGAGTTTTCCCAGGAACCAAACGGAAACATAAAAAAAAGAAACTCAATTCAATTTAAACAAAGAAAAAGAGAAACAAAAAATCCTTCATCACCCATATTTTCTTAGTATCCAAACAAGAAACCCCAAAATAAATAAAAAAACAAGATTTTTCTATGTGATATTGATAACAGTGAATATATATATATATATATATGGTTTTTATTTTATCTACTTGTATAGAGAGAGATCCGGAAAGACTTGGGTTTTAAGATGAGACGAGAGAAGAGAAGGAGATGGGATTTACCGGCTGAGATTTAGGGTTAAATTTAGAGTAATGTGGATAGTATTAGGGTTAGAAATCGGGTTATAAGTTAGGGCTTTAGGGTTACTGGGCTGGATTAAAATAGTGTAGATCAGCGATCCATGTGGTACGCTGATGTGGCTGGTCAAAGAGAATTAATGGTAGAGTTCAATAAGGACGATTTTGTTACGCTTTGTGAAACACAGAGGACTAGTTTATTACAACCTCAAAGAAAAAGGACGAAATTGTTACAAGTGGGAAACTTGAGGGACTAGTGATGTTTTTTACCCGGGGTTTTAGTTGACAAAACTATGGGATTTGTTCTTAAAATATATCTTGGAGGAACTTCAGTTTTGATAAATTCTCCGGCGATTAGAATTTGTTCTGAGAGAATTCTAGTACCAATAGAAAATTTAGATGGCCTTTTTTGTTCTTTGCCTAATGAGGAATGTTTGTTTAGAAAGTCTGGTGACTCTACGAGGAGTGTTTTCCCCAACATACGATCCCATAACGATGAAGGTTAAAAGAGGTTTACGACTGCTAACCTCTTTGTTGAGAGTATTTTAGTTGATTGAACAGTTTGGTCAGGATATATAGACGATTGGGCTAGAGGTCTAGCTATAGAAACGATTGAGGGTTTGGTAGATGAGGAATTTCTATCTGGTTATGAGATTTGGGTCACAATTACCCCGCTTGGTGAAGCAGGTAGTCCGGCAGCAATTCTGGCTTATCTTTTCTATTCTTCCAATTTGGATAGATTGAGCCAACCTCCTTTAGTTAATGCAGTCCTTGCTGTGAACATACAAACTTTGAAGAAAATGAAGTTTAAGTTGAAAGATTTCTAAAATTGTAGAACTATTTCTCTCTCTAGAAATAGAAACATTACAAAATTATTACTATTATAAAGGGGGAAAAGAAACACTTGAGCGTTTTACTAGGAAGAGAAACTGGTAGTAATAATTAAAGGGGGCTATTAAATGTAGCCGCTTTCCTTTTTAGTACTAGATACAATTACCAAGGATAAATTTATTTGATAGGTCCAATGACCCTTTGACCAGTGTCTCAAATATTAACTAATACTAAAGTTGTGACATTTCATTAGAAATGGTCTTGAGATATGTCATTCAGATGTGGTTCGACAATCCATTAACATATTAACTCTCCCGAAGTGCTTCAGGTAGAGTTAAGGGGGCTACTGATAGGGTGACATTATACTGGAGGTCAAAAGTAGTAAAGAGGCTCAGATTTCTCTTAGAGGGGCAGTTTGGACCATACAATTAAATTGGATGAATAAGCAGTATGTTTTATGACTCAGTTGTATACCTAATTGATTTGCTTATGGGCCCGGGGTCTCGTGAGATTAACCAAATTATATAACCCGACCCGAATGGCCCATGGATCTAAAAAGACTATAAATATTTTAACAAACAACATTAAAGAAGTTGGACTTTTTTGTCTCTTTGTTAAATACAAGAAGTTATTTTCTCTCTCAACTCTCTACTTAGAATTTAATACTACACAACTTGAATAATATCCTTGATTACCTTAGATTGATTTTACCACCACCAGGTGTGGGCCACGACTTGGACATGGATAAACCATGAGAGTATGTAAGTTATTGATGTATTTATGTTGTCTGATATTCATTTCATTCGGGTCGCGATGAACCTTTAATACAAGGAATAGATGAAGTTGGCCCATGTCTTTAAGTGAAAAAGGTGAATGTGGTCTTTGAGTGAAATTGTGTAGGCAACTTATATGATTACCTAAAATTATTATATCATTAACATAGAATTGAATTTGTAAAATCACTTTTTTAGACATAAAATATAAAAGAGAGCAATATGCTCTGAGTTATTGAACCCTAAATCTAATATAGTGTTTATGAGTCTAGAAAACCAAGCTATTGGAACTTTCTTGAGCCATATAGGGCTTTGTGAAGCTTGCATACATGTGTATGATTTACATAACTTTTGAACCCTCTGGTTGAGTCATGTAGATATCCTCAGTCAGGAACCCATTAAAAATATATTATTATATCAAGCTGCTTAACATCACAATTCTTTAAGACAACAATTATCAAAACTGGCCTTACTGATGAGAGCCTTGATTATCGGGCTAATATTCTCTAGATAACTCAATAAAAGGATTCGATGGAACCCTTTGGAAATAAATCTGTATTATAATATTGAATATAAACATTCAAAGTGTGTTCAGACTTATATACCCACTTACAACTTACAATTTTTATATTAGAAGACTAAAGGACAAAATACCATATCATGTTTTGCATGAGAACAGTTTACTCGTTGTGCATAGTTAAATCCATAGAGTCCCTCAATACCTCAAAAAACATAGTAGGTTCTATCATAGAGTAGTCTACAATGATAACAGTGCTAATATCAAGAATATTTAAATTTAGAATTCCATATTTAGCTATTGTCTTCATTTAATAATTGTTTTGATGTGTTTTAATAACTTTAAAACAGGTGTATGGATCCTATTTATAGGTAAATAACAGTCTCAAATGCGTCTACCCAGTACATATAAGATATATTAGCTTGTGTCAATTTTGTTAACCGTGTTTCAACTATGTGCCTATGTTTTCTCTGAGCCCTTCTATTTTGGGATGAGATATAAGGGAAATACTTTCTTAACATAAAACCAGTCTCCTTAGCTAGGTTATCAATGAGTCTATACTCCCTCTTTCCAATTAGATTGAATAATTTTAATAGATCTTTCAAACTGATTTTCAATTAAAGTTTTAAATTCTTTAAACACTGATAAATACTAGATTTTATCTTTAAGATGGTAGATTCAGATAAACCTAGAGTGATCATCTAAGAACAATACATAGTGTCCGAACCATTCTAGAGATATAAAAGATGAGGTTCCCCCATACAACAGTATGAATCGAGTCTAAAACATTACTGGCATGAGAACTAGAACTAGCATTGAGCAAACTGTGAGACTTCCGCATCTGGTAAGCATCACAAAACACATTTCATTCCTTAAAAAAGTAGTCGAATTGTAATATTTTAAAGTAGTTCAAAAAGTACTATATGATGGATGATAAAGTATTTTAGAGGATTAGAAAGACTACTATATAAGACTTTAGGAAATTATAACTTAACATAAAAAAACTGGCTAGAAGTTTAGGAGCTTCTAACTTGAAAACTAGTGACTTATGACTGCCTCTATCATGTAAAAACCATTCTTGTATTTCTCTTTAAGAAAAATACTCCTTGTTACCCTGTCATTCACAAAACAATAAATATTTATGAAACTCGACAAACACATAATTCTGGTTAGTAAGTTGAAAACATAAAATAGGTTCATATTAATCGTATGGACATGTAGAATATGCTTAATGACGATAGCCTTTTGAGTAAATTTATATAATTTAGACTAGACTATGTGTAAAATTGGTAGTCTTTCACCTTTACCAACCATAATATTTATAGTACTTGAATACTCATCTTCCTAAGTTATGAGGTTGGGATTGCCTGTGATATGGTGACTAGAACCACATCAGCAAACCAATATTCATCAATTGCTACATCTTAAGTAACTAAGTAAGCTCCCTAAACTCCATCACCTCTGGCCTGCTTATTAAAAGTGTTTCCCGTCACAAAGAGATCATCTCTATATAAACAAATTGGAGTAGCATGACCATACTTACTGCAAATTTGACAAACGGTTTTGTTAGGGAAAAACTTACCCTCTCTGCGTCTAAAGAAGTTTCTCTGCCTCTAGAGTTTTTAGGTAGTTATTAGAGTAGATGTTCTTTCCTCTAAATCTTCTCCATTGACCTCTAAACTGACTGTTTGAACCCCTTTGATTGTTGTTATTTTTCATTGTTGTAATTTTATATTTTGTATGTGATGTAGTTTGTAGATGCCAGACTTAGGTTAGCCATAAAATTCTACACACTCTTAAGTTATTAAAGTATGATTTCAAAGGTAAGCAATAAAGTCTGTGGATCCATCCAGTTGAGGAATTTCTTGAACATAGAAAATACCATGGTCTTTTATAAGAGAAATTTGATCATACCAAGTCTTATATTGTTGATATTGTTAATTGTATCTACTCACTGTTTTTAGTGATAAGAGGAGAGTTGTCTGGAAGAACATAGCCCTTTGAATCAATGATTAAGGAATAATAATCATTTTTTTTCTATTGAAGACTTGGATTCTCTAATACCAAGCTGAAGATAGAGGCAAAAAAGAAGAGTTTTTGTTGTGTAATATTTTTTAAACATTTCTTAGATAAAAATTACATCATGAATACATTAATATTTATGTAAAAATAGAGGCACACTGGTAATGCACTATTATTCTCAATGAATTTTAATCACAACTATAACATGTGGTGTACCAAGGTACTATCATAATTTTTATCATAATAAAGAAAAGGTTTAACGGACCTTTTCAATACATTTAATAAGTAATGGTGTTTTAGTCGTATGTGCTGAGAACCCCAAGTCTAATGTTGAGTAAGTGTGAGAAAGACCATATCTAAGTTTAATGTTGAGTAAGTGTGAGAAAGACCATATCTACAGGTCTTTAGACCCATACAATTTCAAGTGTAAGTGAGTTAAGTGAACTAGTATCCAATTCAACTTAACTCGATGTACTTGTTTCTCTTATAAACCCTAGAAGTGTTTAAATGTGTATCGTCTTCTCTCATGTCTCCCATATTTTGTTTCTTTCGTTCCAGTATTCTTGAAATCCAATTTCGCGATCGTCTCCATATCATTTAACTATAAAATTGAACAAATTCAAATATTGCAATTTTAATTTAGGTGAACTACCCATAAATATGTAGCCAAGTTTCTTATTACCACATAATATAAAAAATTAGTAAACTACCAATATATGCATGGACCAAGGAGAAAAAATCACAAGTAACCATCTGCTCATTCTTTGAATGAAATCTTATATTTCTTATTTTTATTTTTATTTTTTAAAAAAGTCTGTACCTTTTAAAAAGTGCCACCGATTTTATTTTTTTAAACGAACAAAACTATATCATAGATGATATTTTTTTGAATTTTTTTGAATTTTTTTATGAGATGAGTAGCCTTGGTCTCACATCTTCATTATGCCTGATCTCACATTTATTTACTCCCATCATGTCTAATCTCGCATGATTTAATAATGCATGGCATGGTCTCACATCTTTATCATCAAGCATTACATGCCTCACATCTCTCCACTTCAAGATGCATGGTCTCGCATCTCTCCACTTCATCATACCGGGTCTCGCATCTCTCTATTTTATCATGTTGGGTCCCGCATCTATCCACTTCATCATGTATGGTCTCTAATCTCTCAACTTCATCATGCATGGTCTGGCATCTATCCACTTCATCATGTATGGTCTCGCATCTCTCTGCTACATCATGCATGGTCTCGCATCTCTCTATTACATCAAACGAGACCATGGTAAAATGAAGTAAGAAATGCGAGACCAGTCAAACCTAATGATAAAAGATGTGAGACTAGGGTTGCGGGGTCTAGCAAACAAAAATTCAAAAAATATCGCCCATAGATCTAGTTTTGTTCGTTTTAAAAAGACAAAACCGACGGTACTTTTGATTTTTTTCCCAAGCTCCGGTTTGAAAGATACGAAATAGAAAAAATAAGTAAAATTGTTTTTGGTTCAAACAATGAAAAAATGATTACGTCGGTCGTGATGAAACATTGATATTTGAGGTATTATTAAAAACTTGGATATTTAATTGAAAGTAAAAAAAAAATATTTGATATTTAACAATGGTACTTAAATACTAAATACTAAATGACAATAAAAAATAATGTTTGGATATTTTTGTTTTCATTTCTTTTAAATTTTAGTCTTTGCTAAAAAAATGTTCATTCATAATATTTTATTATTATTATTATCAGTCATTTTATATTTTTTTCTAAAGCTTTTATATACTGGTTTTTAAAAGTTCACATTCAATTTAAATCCTACTTAAAAATACATTATTTTGTTATGGCAATCACTAAAAAAGAACATAGATTTATAAAAATGTTGCATTATTAATAGTTTTATATTTTCTTTTCATGATCTTTAATTTGCTGATTTCCAAAAATCCACATTCAATTTAAATTAGACAGAAAAATATATCATTTTGTTATGTCAGTCACTAAAAAGAACAAAGATTTATAGATATGTAAAAAAACAAGTGCAACTCACTGTCCTGTATCTCTCTCTTAACATTTTCATTAAAACTTAAATTTTATACTTATATATAAAAGTGAAAAATCTAAAAGGTATAAAGTCCTAATAATATAAGCAAAAACTGAAAAAGGGTTAAACTTCAATATAAAAACAACTATAGACATAAGATATTATAATAAATTCCGAACAGAACACAAACCTAGTTCAGTGGAACCAGCACTACTAAATACTATTATATAAACTATCTATAACTAACTCCTTCCCCTGTTTTAAAACAGAGTACACCACCTCAAGCTCTAACACACTTGAAAATCATTTCTTTCTCTATCTACATTCTTGTCTTAACAAAATGAAAAGAAAGATCAAATTTTCTTTGAATTCAATTACAGTTTTCGTGTTAATTTTGTTTATAACATTCTCTTCTATCTCAGTAGATGCAAGAAAGCATAAGCATAAGAAACATCACAAGCATTCAAAACCCAAGAGGGGCAAAAGGGGAAATCCTGCTCCCCCTGACTCGTCTATTTCTCCGGCACCAGCACCGTCGCCGGAAAATGGTTCAAACTCGAGCAATTCAGATATATTTGATGTTTTATCTTTTGGGGCTAAGGGTGATGGAATTCATGATGATTCAAAGGTATTTATTTATACATTTTGTAAATTATTTTTATAACAAAACTAATACAAACTCTTTTTTACTAATATAATTAAATACAACGTTTATAAAACTAGGCATTTTTAGCAACATGGAGAGCAGCTTGTAAGGTGACAGGGGCAAAATTGGTATTTCCATCAGAGCACAGGTTTCTGATCAGCCCAGTAACTCTTCAGGGTCCATGCATGCCTTACCTTATTCTTCAGGTAATTATTATCATTATTATTAGTATTATTATTAACATTAAATATTCATATTAATATTAATATCATTATCTTTATTAACAATATGAGATGGTTTGATTATTTAAAACTAATCTAAATATAAATTTAGAGTTAAAACTAATCTACTTTTTCATGTTTCAGGCTTATCTTAGATTAGTCCGGTTTTTTTTTTCACTCTTCAGTTTAACATTCTATTTTTTTTTTTTTACTTTTATGTCGTCTTTCAACTTTTGTCAATAATATCCGCTCTTTAAATATGAATATTATTGACAAAAAAAAATTGTATTACTGATAGAAGATAGGATGATGAATAAAAATCTATTATTTAAATTGTCCCGTGATAATTATTAAGCAATCACACTTACGTGTACAAAGATAAGATATATAAAATTTAAAACCATAAAAATTTATTAGAAAAAAAAAACTAATTTGATAGAAATACAAAACCAAGACCCGTGGTCATTGTTGTTATATATTATCCGAAATCGCATCAGATAATATATAACAAATCGCGGAAAAAAATAATAAAACCCTTTTTGTTAGATTCATCTATAGAAGAAACAAAAATTAAGAATACTTACGGGTTTGCCTGCTGCTATCCATCTAGTATTCTCTAGCGTTCTTTTGCGTTCTTTAGCGATTCCACGTTCTCTGGCGATTCCGTTTATGAAACTAAGAGAGCTGTAGAATCAGGTTAGAGAAGAAGGAAAAGGTTTCCAGACACTAAGGAAGCGGCCGTATTTCTGATTAGGGTTTAGAGTTATGAAATACCTAAACCTAGCCCCTTATTTATAGATTTTACAATGTGAAGCCCAACATTGTAAAGCCCATCCTTTGTTACTTCCTTGTGTCCGGGACCATAACCCAATAAATTGATAATTCAATTTATATCCCTGATTTATTAATTCAGGCTTAAGTGTTGAGATTTGGGCCCTCTTCATCACAGTGCCCAAATTCAACCCGGTTACCACACTTGAGCCCATAACGCCTTTTTACCCATAGGTCCAATTTAGTTAATTAAATAATTAACTCGACTACTTTTAATTTGGACTTCCTTAAGACAATAACCGAATATGTTTATTTAGCATATCGGTCCAAATTATTATTAGTCTATAAATATATTAAATAAATATATTCCAACAATCTCCCACTTGGACCGTCATATGCTACTCAAGAATACATATTCAACTTTAATGGGATCCCTATATTCATTGTCAATGGGCAAACGGTACAACCCCGTACATGATTGATAATAATAAAGGACTAAAGACCTCTTTCTCGTAATGTGAACAATAGGATGCAACAGTAATCACATTACCATAATCAATCAATTACTTGGGCCAATTATGGAGGGTGGTCTAAGAGTAATATGGCTTGTAATCGTACATATCTACTCTTAAATGGTTCCTACTTTTGGAGATCCAATACAGTACAGATATCAATAAATATTTCCAAGCATATATATTGCAATAAACTTTAATGTGCACAATACTGCAAAATACAACATCAGATCCTATTACAAACTCTCCCACTGAAACTAAAAATCCTCTAAATCAACTACACCCATACTGATGGTGTATCCCTGGAAAACCTTAGGCAAAACCGCCTTTGTTAGAGGATCTGCTATCATGGAGTTTGTTCTGATGTGCTCTATACTTATCTGACCCATCTGTACTCTTTCTTTAACAGACAGAAACTTTATGTCTATGTGTTTGGATTTAGATGCGCTCCTGTGGATGTTAGAGTACTGCACTGCGGAATTGTTATCGCAATATAACCTCATAGGGATTTCTATCCCTTATACAATGCGTAATCCAGTAACAAAATTCCGCAGCCATAGTGCCTGGTTTGATGCCTTAAAGCATGCAACAAATTCTGCTTCCATGGTGGACGATGCAATAAGTGTTTGCTTTACACTTTTCCAGGATATTGCACCTCCAGCCAATAAGAATATGTTTCCTGACATACTTTTAATGTGTCTGCGCATCCACCAAAATCTGAGTCGGAATACCCGATGATCTCCAGTTTATCCGACTTCCTATATGTCAACATGTGCCCCTTTGTTCCTTGCAGATATCGGAGTACTCTTTTAACTGCTTTCCAGTAATCCATTCCTGGGTTACTAACATATCTCCCCAACATGTTTACAGCAAAGACAATGTCCAGCCTAGTACAAACTTGAGCATACATTAAACTCCCAACTGCAGAAGCATAAGGGACCGTTTTCATTTCCTCAATCTCAAGTTTTGTCTTAGGACATTGACTCGGACTAAGTCTGTCACCCTTTGCTATAGGGGTACTTAGGGGTTTGCAATCTGCCAATCCGTAACGTTGTAACACACTTTTAATGTATGCTTTTTGTGATAATCCAAGAATACCACGAGAACGATCTCTATGTATCTGGATTCCTAACACAAAACTGGCATCACCAAGATCCTTCATATCAAACTTGTCTGATAGAAATCTTTTTGTAGTGTGTAACAATTCCTTATTGTTCGAGGCAAGCAATATGTCATCCACATATAATATAAGAAATATGAAATTACTCCCACTGAAATTGTGATAAACATAATCCTTAACCGAGTTGATCTCAAAGTCATAACCGACTATCACCTCAAGGAATTTGTGATACCATTGACGAGAAGCTTGTTTAAGCCCATAAATGGATTTCTTAAGTCTGCAAACCAGATCTTTTGAGTTACTTTCTACAAAGTTTTCTGGTTGCATCATGTAGATCGTTTCCTCAATATTACCATTGAGAAAAGCGGTCTTAACATCCATCTAATGAAGCTCAAGGTCAAAATGTGCAACTAATGCCATGATTGTTCTAAAGGAATCCTTCGTCGATACTGGAGCGAAAGTTTCTTTAAAATCAATCCCTTCACGCTGAGTATAACCTTTCGCTACAAGACGTGCTTTATGTCTTTCCACATTACCCAGGGAATCGCGTTTGGTTTTGTAAACCCATTTACAACCAATTGCCTTTTTCCCTTCAGGTAATGGGACAAGATCCCATACCGCATTATCCTGCATTGATTTATACTCTTCTTTCATAGCGTCAATCCACTTTTGAGATTCAGAGCTTGCCATGGCCTGTTTGTAGGATGAGGGATCATCTACAGTTCCAACACATAACTCATCATGCTCCTGAAGATATACTATAAATTCTGGACCTATAGTACTCTTCCTTTCTCTAGTGGACCTTCTTAATGGCACTATTTCCTCCTGTTGCACTTCTTGAGGAGGTAGAGTTTGATCATTATGAACGATGTCATTTTGATTCCCTCGTGGAAGATTATCTTGAGGTTCCTCTTGTTCTACCTGAATCTCTGTATCCTGGTTAGAACCCTCAAGTGGAGCATCAGTGTTAATCTGAGGATTACCTTGTTCTAATGTGATCGAAATGATTGGCATTACCGCCCAATCTTCAGATATCTCAGTATCCCTATTAAAACCTTCATGAATCTTTATGGATTCTTCCTCAAAATCAACATATGTTCCCTTATTCTTCCCCCCAAACTCAACATCCTCTAGAAACTTGGCCGTTCCTGTCTCCAATATTGTACCAGTGAGAGAATCATAAAACTTAAACCCTCTAGAATGTTCGGAATAACCTATGAAGAAACAACTAACTGTTTTTGGGTCCAGTTTCTTTTCTTGAGGTTTGTAAGGCCTCGCCTCAGCTGGATAACCCCACACATGCAGATGCTTTAAATTAGGTTTACGCCCGTTCCAAAGCTCATATGGAGTCCTAACAGTAGCCTTTGTAGGTACTCGATTGAGTATATAAGCGGCACATTTGATGGCTTCCCCCCAGAGAGATAATGGTAGAGATGAGTGACTTATCATGCTTCTAACCATATCTTTTAGTGTTCGGTTCCGTCTCTCAGATACACCGTTCATGCGAGGTGAACCAGGCATAGTGTATTGATGGACTATTCCACACTTCTCTAGGTACTGTGCAAAGGAACCTGGACGTTGTTCACCCGATCCGTCATATCTACCATAGTATTCACCACCACGGTCAGATCTAACGGTCTTAATGTTTTTACCAAGTTGTTTCTCAACCTCGGTCTTAAAAGTTATGAACTTGTCCAGGGCCTTATACCTTTCTTGTTGACCGAACCTTGACCTGGTCCTTTGCCATATGCCTTCCGCTTAGGTCCTGCCTTATTTGGTGATGTAATCACATTAGCCTCAAGCGCTGTGCCTTTAAGTCTTTCCTCCTCCTGTGCAGCGTGGGAAATCAATTCATTGATATTCCACTTTTCTCGCATGCAGTTATAGGTGGACTGGAAATACTTAAACCGGTCTGGCAGCGAATGAAATGTGAATCCCACTATGCATTCCTCAGGTAAGTCTAAACCGATTGCCTTTAACTTTTGGCAAATCATCAACATTCCCAGAATGTGCTCCCGGATTTTACCTTTGCCATTATACTTTTTTTTTTTTTTTTTTTTTTTTGGCAAAGGCTTTCTCAATCTCCGTGAGAAAAACCGAGGCAGTGGTAACACCTTTAGGGACAGCCCCACGCAATGCTACTGCTATTCCCTGTAACAAGAGCGCCATGCATAACTTATTTGACATTTCTCACTTTTCATCAGCCTTAGTTTCATCCGGTGTACTTTCCGGACTAAGGGGAGATGGTTTGGGAGTTATCAGTGCATAGTCGTAATCATGTACAGATAAAAACAGCAACATTTCTTCCTTCCACAATTGGAAATCCGAACAATCCAACGTCGGTGGATGATTCCCCAAAAAATTGTAACCCATGGATACTATTATAAGAACAAACAACACAAAGCACATCTAGCATCTTGACATATAACTGAAAACATATGCATGAATATGACAAATACATGTAAAACATAAAATTCATTGATAATAGATACCGGAGGGCAAATCATATTAACATGAAATTTTATGAGTTTGAGAAAAATACTATGATCATTATTTTAATTTTCTAATTGCCAATGAGACCTTCCGGAGGGCCGATGTCATTTACATATATTAAAATAACCATAATTTGATTTTCTTACGTACCGGTGAAACCTTCCGGAGGGCCGATTTCACCTACTTAAAATCAAAAAATTGTAAGGCTGAATTTAATTTATCATAACTACCGATGAAACCTTCCGGAGGGCCGATTTCATCTAATTAAAATTAAAATCAGCACAAAGACCATTTTCAATAACTTTCTCCCGTTCATGATTAATTTAAACTCAAACGTGAACCTTCCGGAGGGCCGATAATATTTGAATTTAAATTAATCCCCGAACTTTTCGAAGCCTAGGATCCTTAAGAAAATTAATTTTAACCATCCGGAGGGTCGATTAAATTAATTTCTTAGTTTCACCTACCGGTCTACGAAACCCTAATCATGCATCGTCATTTAATCATTCACACACACACAATTTAATTCACAAATAAACATACAAAAAAAATTGCATGCCAAACACAACATACTTGTGAAATAATTTACATACAATATATATATATATATATCCGAACAAAATATGTACTTTCAAAAAAAAAATTCTCTTTTTTTTTTTTCCGCAGGTTACCGTGATAATCAGTGGACAGTCTTCGATCAGCGTTAACATCAGGGGTTAAGCTGTCGATGAGCCACTGTCCCAATAATTTTGATTTTATTCGTTATTTTAGGGTTGATTTGATGCTAATTTTGGGAGAAAAAATTTCAGACATCAATAAACCCTAATTTTACCAGAAAAAAAAAATCCCCAAACTATAAAAATTGCAATTTACTGATAATAAAACATATGTTTCAATACAATAAATCACATAACATGCTTTTCATACAATCCCTAAATCCATGCCCCACCAATTCAATATAATCCCAAGGACATGGATTCTTTACAATGAAGAAAAGCATGCGTTTTTTTAATCTATCAATACTCAATTTGATTATTCTACTGAATCCAAAAAGGGTTTAACCTGGCTCTGATACCAATTGTTATATTTTATCCGAAATCGCATCAGATAATATATAACAAATCGCGGAAAAAAATAATAAAACCCTTTTTGTTAGATTCATCTATAGAAGAAACAAAAATTAAGAATACTTACGGGTTTGCCTGCTGCTATCCATCTAGTATTCTCTAGCGTTCTTTTGCGTTCTTTAGCGATTCCACGTTCTCTGGCGATTCCGTTTATGAAACTAAGAGAGCTGTAGAATCAGGTTAGAGAAGAAGGAAAAGGTTTCCAGACACTAAGGAAGCGGCCGTATTTCTGATTAGGGTTTAGAGTTATGAAATACCTAAACCTAGCCCCTTATTTATAGATTTTACAATGTGAAGCCCAACATTGTAAAGCCCATCCTTTGTTACTTCCTTGTGTCCGGGACCATAACCCAATAAATTGATAATTCAATTTATATCCCTGATTTATTAATTCAGGCTTAAGTGTTGAGATTTGGGCCCTCTTCATCACAGTGCCCAAATTCAACCCGGTTACCACACTTGAGCCCATAACGCCTTTTTACCCATAGGTCCAATTTAGTTAATTAAATAATTAACTCGACTACTTTTAATTTGGACTTCCTTAAGACAATAACCGAATATGTTTATTTAGCATATCGGTCCAAATTATTATTAGTCTATAAATATATTAAATAAATATATTCCAACAATTGTTACAGAAGTTTAGAAATTATAATGTGTTTATTACTGTTCTTATGTTAACTTAGTTTTCGTGTTATTTTTTTTAACAGATAGATGGAATTCTATTAGCTCCTCCAAAAGTAAATTCATGGCAGAAATCAAGTTTGTTTCAGTGGATAAATCTAAAATGGATCCATAGTTTTACAATTCAAGGTTATGGAATTCTTGATGGTCAAGGTTCAAATTGGTGGACTCTTTCGGTCTACAATATTCAGGTACATATATACATGTTTACATAATGTTATTAAAATTTTAATATTGTTAAAAAATTGTAGCATGTAAATTAATTATTAAAATTCAGGTATTTGATTAATCTTGCAGAAAAAATCTAAATATATTCCGGAAATGAAGCCTACGGTAAGAATTTATCGCATTTTTCTAATATAATGATTTTAAAAATTTATTTTTCTAAACTTAAGATCTTATTTCTTGTTTTTCATATCAGGTTCTGAGGTTCTATTCTAGCAACAATATTACCGTCCGTGACATCAAAATTTTAAATAGTCCTCAATGTCATCTAAAATTCGACGATTCAATCGGTATAGAGATCGACAACATTACGATTTCTTCGCCGGAAAATAGTCCGAACACGGATGGAATTCACCTCCAAAATACTAAAGACGTGAAAATTCATCATTCCAACATTGGCTGTGGTAAGAAACAATGTTATTGTTTTTATTATTAATAATGTAATATAGTTTTTATTCAGTACCATAACTCTATTAACATTTTATCAATCAGATTAACATTTAAGTGAACGTATTGTTAAAAGTTATAATCAGAATTGTATAGTGCATGACAGGTTAAAGCTTATATATGTTTATTTTTAATGGATGGTGGATAATTTCTTTTAAACGATATAGTAATAATAACTGTCAATAAACTAACTTTTGACACTGGCATGAGACAAAAGAGAAGTAATACGACAACACTTCAAGTCGCTTTTTCACTTTTCTAATCTTAATTAAATATATAATTAGGTTTAACTCTTTTAACTAATAAATATTGTTTTGTTTTAACAGGAGATGACTGTGTTTCCATTCAAACCGGTTGTTCCAACGTTCACGTTCATCATATTAACTGTGGCCCTGGACATGGCATCAGGTAAAATTTAACAAGACAAAACTATTATTAGTTTTAAAATAGTTTTAGGTCATATTTATCTTTATTCTTAGCATATATTTTATAAAAGTTTAAACTAGTAATTAAATATATTTTTTTTATATAGTTTTTTAAATTCAAAATATAAGGTTAAAGTTTCACCTTTCTCGACTATGATGATATTTTCATCCAGTTTTTTAATTTCAGGATGCAAAATGTTCCTCGATTATGGTATATTAGTGGACGGTACTTGATTATGGCCATTTTAATTTTTTTTTTATCATTGAATCTTCGAAGTCTTTAGGCGTAGGGACTAAATTATTACGATTGTCATAGTCGAGGGATTCTCGCCATAATGTTTGATATCAAAAGACTGTACGAAACAAATCGTTATAACAGCAAAACCTTCGTCAAATATTTTGAAATTATCGTACTATATATAAAAATCGATGAGACCAGTCTTATAAATTTACCTTTGATTTACAGTTTTTTTTTTTTAAAACAAACAAATAATATACTTAGATAATGTAATAAATGAGATTCTTTTCTCTTAATTTTGATTACAGCCTAGGATCATTAGGCAAAGACAAAAGTATTGCTTGTGTGTCTGATATACTCGTGGAGAAAACTTTAGTGCAGAATGCCCTAGCTGGAGTTAGAATTAAGACATGGCAGGTAATTATTTACAGCTTTATATTTAAAATATTATTATATAATTTATAATATTATTATATAATAACTTTTATTATTGCTTCATATTTACATTTCAGGGGGGTTTAGGATCTGTAAAAAACGTGACATTTTCTAATATCCAAGTAATCGATGTTAAGGTACCGATCATGATCGACCAATATTATTGCGATAAAAACAAATGCAAAAATCAAACGAGTGCAGTTGCTATCTCTGGTGTGAAATATGATCGAATAATCGGAACGTATTCGGTCCAGCCGATACATTTAGCTTGTAGCAATGAAATCCCGTGTACCGGAGTTGATTTGATCGATATTCAGTTGAAGCCTTCTAGCCGATTTAGAGGGTTTCAAAATGCACTGTGTTGGAACTCTTATGGAAAATCAAAGGCACCTTTGCTTCCTTCGAGTATTGATTATTGTTTGAGAAACAGTGGTGGTGGTGGTTCACTTAAGAGAATTGCTGGGTCTACTGAGAACGTTTGTCATTGAAGTTGTATTTTGTTATTAGGTTATTTGCTTCCCTTTCTATCAAATTTTTTAAAATGGGAAGGTGATGATTTCTGTAATGTTCTGCTTTCGATATGATTGGATTTTTTTGTTTTGGTATATTTAAGTTGAATTTGTAGTATTTGTAAAGTTTATGAGAATATTGTTCAAGAATTTATTCTTAGGTTATATTTTGTACAATGACTATGATTTCATACAAGTGTTGAAATCCTTCGTCCACTCATTTTTTTATATAATGAAAGTTACCGACAACTATATGAATAAAATTTAGACTATCCATAGCTATTTGGATTTTAAAATTTATAAAAGAAATATACAACATAATTTTTTTAACAATACTTTTGAAACACACACTTATAATTTTCGATCATCATTAATTTTAATGTACAAAAGTTCATATTTTTCCAACTTTAATTTAAAAATACATATATTTTAGCTTCTATTAGTGGTTGCATAGCTTGATGTATAGTAAAATATTACAGAATTGTTTATATAAAGTTGTCGTGCCTAGGTAATAATGAAACCTAACTTTTATGAAACCTAACGTTAGTTAGTTTGTTATACTTATTAAATATTTTTGTAATATTTTTGTAGAACTTTTATAACAGGTGTGTTATTATGGTGTTAGTTGTTAATAAAAGAAGGTCAAAGTCTTGAATGAGTCTAGATGTCTGAAAGTTAGTTAAGTTTGGTTTAATCTTAAACGTAGTATTTCGGTATAAGCATAAGTTTTTGACATCACTTCATTACCTGAATTCAAAATAGATTTTGGAAGTTAGTTAAGTTTGGTTTAATCTTAAACATAGTGTTTCGAGTATAAGGATAAGTTTTTCACTTCACTACTTGAACTCAAGATAGATTTTGAAAGTTAGTTAACTTTGGTTTAATCTTAAATGCAGTGTTTGAGTATAAGCATAAGTTTTTGACTTTATTTCACTACCTCAATTCAAAATATATTTTAGAGAAAATCTTAGTTGCTGAGGTTTTGTCTCTTTTTCTATAAATTCATCTTAAGTGTCTATATTTTTTCTTCGTGTTGCGTTTTTTAATATCCCCCTTCAAATAAAACGATGATTGTCAAAACTCGAATTTGCCATAAAGAAACGAAAATCTTGAGCGAGAGAGGGGTTTGAGAGAATTGATCATTTGGTCATGAGGTGATGCATAATCAATTTAAACGTTAAACTACTACATGTTCTCGTATGAAGTGGACGTCGAACTTAATATATTTGGTGTGAGCATGAAAGATAAGATTAGATGCTAGAGAGCTTTCTCCAAAGTTATCACACCAGATAACCAAACCTTTTAATGATGGAAAGATTATTTCATTGAGAATCAACCGAAGCCACATTAGCTCAACAAAAAGGTGAACAAAAGCACGATATTCAGATTGGGTGTCTGACCGAGAAACAACTTTTTTTTCTTTTCAAATGACTATATTTTGATAGTATTTCCAAACAAGATACAATACCCACCTAGCGACTTACGGTCATCAAGTGAGCTAGCGTAGTAAGCAAAAAAGAAACATGCTAAATGGAGCTGAGAATTGAGCTTGATGCGGAGACTCAAACATCGTAAAATATTGCAGTAGGTAGTGCATAGAGAAGTATCTAAATTTTCTTTTTACATATTGCAGTGAGTATTAGTTGATGCATGTTGAAATTTGCTAAGTTTATTTATTACCAAAGAGATATTCAATCGAGTGTGTAGTAGGTAGTGCATAGAGCCTAACACAACTCTATATTTTGTAGGTTTGGGCATAGGAACATTATCCTTGATGCAGAAATATTAGCCAACAACCATAATATTAATATAGTGTAGGCTTAGATCTGGAGAGGCGTTTGTGAGCTATCAAGTCCTTAATATATTTAATTTGAGTTAGGTAGAACCTGGTAGTGTCTATGCACACTTCTATGCTAAGAAAAAATTGTAAGATGCCCATATCTTTCAGAGAAAGTGTAGAGTGTAGGCTTTGAACAAATATTTGCAATGAGCCTATGCTGTTTTCTGCCACAATTATGTCATCTACATACACTAAAATAATTAGTAAAATAGACTTAAAGTTGTAAGAGAACATAGACGAGTCAACTTTAAAGTTCTAGAATTTCCATGTGAGTAGTGTATGCATGACTCTGTAATACCATATGTTGTGCGCATATTCAAGACCATACATGGATTTGTGTAATTTGTACACAAATGAAGCCTTTGTATGATGTAGAAATCCTTCAGGTTTTATCGTGTATATATTTTCAGTTATAACCAATAATAATATTAATCATACCGAGTTGCCTTACATCCAATCCTTTTATTGCAACAATGGTTATAGTTAGTCATATAGTAAAGTCTTAATCGTTAGGCTGAAAGTTTTTTTAAAATCTATGTCAGGGGTTTAATGAAATCACTTGACAACAAATCTGGATTTGTGATGTTGAATAGATCTATTTTGATTGTAATTAAGTTTTTAGGTCTATTTATAGCACATAACATTCATGTAGGGTGTCCATAGAAGGAGAGTCTGAGTCTTGTTTTGTCACGATATATTAAATTATTTATGCATAACATGTGTGTACTTAGGATCACTCAAAGCCTCTGAGATATTGGAAGGTTTTATACTCAAACTTGGAGATGTAGTAGTAACACTGGTTTAAATAAGATTGTGTTTGAAAATACCACTCATTGGTCATGTTTGCATGTGATATGAGGTTGTATGATGGGTGATTGATCAGTGGTGGAGTATTTTATTGGGTTAGGGTCTGTAATATAGTTATAGTTTCAAGTAATATTTTCAGTTTCATCATCATGCGCGTGAACTAGTGTAATAGGTGATGAGTGAGTGGGTCTTATTAGGTTTGGTAGTGTATTTTCAAAGATTTATTGATGTTTAAAAACATGTAGAGTAGGTTGTTCAATATAGAAATACAAATGAGTTTTATCCAAGTAAGAAGAACCACATATCACTTGTGAATTAGTTGTAATAGGGAACCAACAAAGAAAATTATTACTAACACACAGTACAAGATTCTTAATATATAGGAAATTTGAATAAATTGAGAATTTTGACTCATTAAAAACAACATATCTTGAAATATAGAGTCTACAACTAGGACTTAAATATATATATATATATATATATATATATATATATATATATATATATATATATATATATATATATATATATATATACAATTTTATGAGTGTAACTATAGCGTAGGAAATCATACTTGATTGAGTTGGACTAAAATTTGTGAGATTGGTTATGTTTATGAGACTTGGGTTTCCAGTGACATGGTGACTATCACCACTGTCTGCATAACATGTTGCTTCATTTTCTGCTCTAGTGTCACTATATATACCCTTTGCTAGTGTCATTCTTTGACTCGTCATTTTGGGTAGATCTCATGTACGTAGAATCATCTTTGAAGTAGCAAATACCCTATGAGTGACTATACATCCCAAAAATCTGATATGCGGGCTTATTAAGAGAAAATCTACCACATCTTCTTTCTTTGAAGCCTCTAGATCTATAGTTGTTTGTAGTATTTTTTATGCCTCTGAAAATTTTACCTTAGCCATGAGAATTCAGTCTAGAATAAACAAATTAAATTCAACCAAAGTGAAATACAAGATTCGGTTTGGTTTTGGTTCATGTCTAATATCCGGACTGTTCCGATTTTAACTACCCATCAGTTCCTAACCAAACTGAACCAAAAATCGATAAGAAATTGATCGGGTATTACAACTAAAAAACTAAAACATAAAAATACAGTGCAGGTTTTGTTAGTTGGTTCATGCTCTGCCTCAACTAAAACATTGACAATTATATATAGTTAGAGACTATTTATTGTTCCAAGAAGCTAACAAAATAGCTTAAAATTAAGCATATTAAAAAGTAACTATTTTTGACAAAACGTTATAGGTTGTTTGATGTATATTTTAGTGTTAAAAAACTATGATGTAAAAATAAAAATCAATCTAAAAGTTAGTTTTTGTTGAAAAAAGTGATTGAGTACATTATTAAAAAACACGATTTTAAATTTTAAAACAATAACTTTTACTTAAAAGTTAGGGTAATCAATTTTTTTTTCTGCTTATAAGTTTAAAAACAAAATATAATGGCACCAAACAAACCTTATTAAGAATTCTTCTATAATATAAAATGTTAACAAATAAAATAAACATAAAAATAAAAGCTATCGTTGGTCTCTTCTTTGCTCAAAAAACTGTTTTCGTTTTTATGTGTTTTTATAATATATTGGAGGGGCAAGGTCTACCTCACATTTGGTTTTTATAATACTAAAATATATTTGTTCTTAATTTTTTTTCAGTCGACAAAAAATATTTGAAAATACCCATACCAAATTGATTCGTTTCCTAAATGGTTATCGCATTTTAAGAACCAATAATCGAAAGAATGAACTGAACTGACCCAAATTTTATTCAGTTTCTAAATGGTTATCAGTTTATAAGAATTGAAATAATTGTGAATTGAAATAATTGTGAATCGAAAGGATTAACCTAGACCGAAGAACTGAATGCAGATGTCTACTTTACCTTGTCCTCTAAGGTAGCTACTATTTTGGCCTTTATAGCTGATAAGTATATAAATTATCAGGTACCTAAAATAATTAGAGAGAAGTTGTAATAAATAATGTTATAAATTTATTAGAGGAGATTTATATTACTATCAAATATAAGGGACTACAATGTAATTTGTTTATTACTATAACTATTTCAGTTATAACTCTATGAGTTCCTATAAATAGGGCATGACACAATAAATAAACGATTGGACTTTATTTTCTCAATTAAACTCCATGAGTTCTTACATTAAAATTGCATTACACTTAATATTGGCGACCATTGTGGGAGGTAGCAAGGTACCTAGATCGCGAATCTAAAACCAAAAAATACAAAATTTACAGCTAGTAGTAATGATCATAATGGAACCGGAGAAAACAAGAATTAATCACACCGTTCGTGAAGTAATCGATCCTATTAAATTATATTTTCATAGGAAAATATTCGAGGTAATAGTCAGATTTCAGATCAACGTGATGAGTCTGAAATTGAAAATCGAATGAATCAGCTATTAGAAAAAATAATTGTTTTAAATTATGAATATGTCTAAAGCGTATAACAAATTCAATCTGGTAGATTGAAATCCAAAGTACATCCGACAGAAGAGAACGATGAGTTGAAAAATCAATCTGATGAGTCTTACACAGCTCATCGAATTCGAAGTGATCATATAGAAGAGCATTTTCATTCAGAAAGAGATTATCAGTATTCACGAAAATAAAAGAAGCATAAACATCAATATATCACATCTAGTGATAATGAATTTTCTTGATCGAATTATGTGGATAATTTGTTTAAACAAGATCTCGATGATCACATCGAACATTTCAAGAATTATATGATAAAATACGAAGATGACAATATGCTAGTGTGCAGAGAATTTCTCAGACTCTTAAGGGCATTACCCTAAACTGGTACAATTGGATTATGAGGGGATCCATACATGATTTTAAGATTTTATATATTGTTTTTCGAAGAAAATTTATAGAAAAAAGGAAATGCGTGAAAATGGTGATACAATCATACAATGCAAACACACAGTATGAGAATAGTTAAAAGACTATACCAGGATGTGTGGAAAATAAGATTACTTAACGAATAAATTTGACATTTGGAGCTTTGATGACCCAGGTAGAAGAGAAAATTAAAGTATATAGTCAACTAGAGTTTGATGTGGTTCACGTTCTATTCAAAGAAGTTTATGACATGCGTTTATTGGTCAAAATAATCAAGTACACACCTCAAATTCCCAAGCACCACCTCGTTCGATGACAAATTCTAATCTACCTCCTCGTACATGAGGGGTTCCAACTCATGTCCATAGTTATCAACCTCAAACGGCCAAGACCAAATCAATGGATAAGACTAGAATATTTCATGGATCCAAATGAGAATGTAGCTACTATTTTTGACAAATCTAAAATTCAGGTGAACTTTTGAAACCAGCTCTCATAAGCAGACAGAAGAAAGAACATAATAATATGTTTTGCAAGTATCATAATGAGATTGGACATGATACTGCATATTGTATAATGTTAAAGAAAGAGATACATATTTTGATAGAGAATGACAAGTTAACAACTTTTGTTAAAGGACAAAATAGTGGGTCAAAAAATCCGAGAACGTCAACACAACAGATTGTTAACACAAATTCAAAGGAAGATAAGCATTATTGATTTTGGATTCTAAATGTGATAAGGTTGATGCGCGACATACCAGAGACTGGTGAATAAGGCATTTTCTTCCCAAATTAGGAGAGACATTGAATTTTACATTAATGATATGCTTGTTAAAAGTCCAACAGATGGTGAACAATTAAAAGATTTAGAAGAGACTTTTTGGAACCTAGAAAAGTGTACTTTTGATGTAAGGTCAGGTAAGTTTTTGGGGTATATTATTAGTAAAAACGTAATAAAAGCTGATCCTGATCAATTAAAATCCTTGGTATCAATGACTTCACCTCGAACAATAAAGGAGGTTCAAATTCTGAGAGGAAGGTTAACTGCTTTTAATTAATTTATTTCCAGATTGTCTGACAAGTGTACTCATGTTTTCCAATTTTTACGAAGGCCAATATAGTTTTTGTGGACACTGTAGTGTGAAATAGTTTTTTCAAAGATTAAAGAACTTTTGTGCTCATCTAAGATTTTTTCTAGGCCTCGAATATGAGAATAACTGTCTTTGTATATAGCAGGTGTTGAATTTTACTGTTATTGGTGTTTTAATAACAGAGGAAAGTGGAACCTCAAAATCAGTGTATTATGTGAGCAAACGTTTGTTGGCATCAGAGAAAAGGTATTTGAGGCTCGAAAAAATAGCCATGACTTTAGTAGTGGCTCCTAAAAAAATGCGTCCTTACTTTCAAGCTCACACAAGTTTTTTTCAAACTTCTTTTCTACTAAAGAATGTACTACAACGACCATATATTTTTGGTAGAATTATTAAATGGTCAGTTGAGTTAGAAGATTTTGATATAAATTTCGCTCCTCGAACAAAAATAATGCGCAAGCCTTCACTAATTTTTTTTGTTGAGCTTCATTCAAGTCGATCAGATGATGAGTCATTTAAAGGGTCATTGCTAGAATTTCTAACGTGGGTGGTTTGAAATGATAGTGGTTTTAGCATATTGAAATCAAGAGTAGGAGTACAATTGATTGCTTCTTCTGTAGAAGCTATATATCAGGCTATTCGATTCGGATTTCATGCGTCAACTAATGAGGCTAAATACGAGTTTGCATTAGCTAGTTTAAGGCTTGCAAGTATTTGTTGGGCGAAAAAAAATTCGGTTAGGGACAGATTTGCAGGTGGTGGCAAATCATACGAGAAGAATATCCAAGGCCAAGAAAGATCATTTTATTTTATATCTTCGTGAACTTCGAGGACTAACTCTTCCGTTTGATAAAGTGATTGTTGAGCATATCAATCGAGGAGATAACACAGTTATTGATTCTTTAGCAACCATTGCATACACAAAGGAATATTCATGGATATTATTACAGGAAATCTCTTTGATTTTGACACGATCAGAACAATGTAAGTATGCTGATGAGGTGTTTGTTACTCCAGAAACAATTCGAGGTGACTGGCGATCTAATATAGTTGATTTTTTTCATAGAGGTATGTTACCTCAAGATGTTAAGTCATCTCAAATATTAAGATACAAGGTGGATGGTTATATAGTGTTAAATGGGGTGTTTTACAAGAAGTCTTCAAGTAGACCATTATTACGATGTTTGGGTAAACATGAATCTCAAGAGATTTATATGAGTTACGTGATGGGGAAGGTTTAACTCATTTTGGATGTAAGTCTTTGACACAAAGGGTTTTGTTGGCAGGTTATTATTGGCCTTCGATTATGAGTGATGCTAAAAATTTAGTACGAGGTGGTGATACTTGTTAACGTTTTGCCAATTTTTTTATTCTTAAACCAGTAGTCCCACTTACTTCCATATTTGAAGCAGTTCTCTTTGATAGATTGGGAATAAATCTATCAAGGCCACTACTTATGGCTTAAGGAGGATGTCAAATAATTATCGTAGTGGTCGATTAATTTTTAAAGTGGGCTGAAGCTGAACCGTTATCCGCTACAAGAGCCGAGGATGTTGTTAAGTTCATTATGAATAATATTTGTTGTCGCTTTGGATTTCCTCGAAACATTACTACAAATAACGGCCCTTCAAATTAACAATAGAGAAATGACTTCTTTTTACAATTCTAGGGGTATTATACAATGTTTTTCAACGCATTTTCATCCTCAAGAAAATGGTCGAGTAGAAGTAGCTAATAATTCTATTTTAGAAATATTAAAGAAAAAAATTGATAGGAGCTACTGAGAAATGGCCAAATTATTTGCAAAGGGTAATGTGGGCTTATAGAACGAATCCTAGAGAAACTACTCAAGAAACCCTTTTTGGCTTAGTATATGGAATGGATACTGAAAGACCTACGAAATCAAATTTACCTTCTTATATTATAATTTATTATTTTGAAGAGTCAAGTAAATACAAATATATGAAAGACCTTAATTTAATCGAAGAGAATAGGGTTAGAGCGCATGTGAATTCGACTCACTATCAAAATTTGACGAGGAGTCATTATAATTCGAAGGTAAAACGGAGGGATTTTAAGGTGGATGATAAAGTCTTGAGAAAAGTATTTCTTTACAGAAAGGATAAATGGCTTGGGAAGACGGCTCCAAATTGGGATGGTTCTTATGTGGTAGTAGAAAGAGTCAAGCCGGGTACATAATGCCTGCATGATGAACATGAGATACTTTTACAACACCCGTGAAATATTAAGCACTTGAAATTATATTGAGAGTAATGTTTAATTTCTTTTACAAACTCTTATGATAATAAGGTTTTATTTTTTGTATAAGTGGATAGTCTTTCTTGTCTTGTAGGTTTGAATGAGGTTCCATATTTACATTCACATATATCAATAAAATTATTTTTCTTGGCCAATGATTATTTTAGACAAAAGCACTTAAGTTATTTTGGGAATTACGCAAAGACTGGTCATCTTTGAAGTAGTTAAGAAAAGGTAGTTTAAGTAACTTTTTTTATTCTAAGTGCTACACGTTAATTTAAAGTACTGTTCGAAGTGAGGGCTAGATTTAAAGTGCTATACATTCATTTAAAGCATTGTTCGAAGAGATAGTAATATTCAAGATGCTAACGTTTTTTTAAACGTACGATTTTATTTTAAGTGCTACACATTCATTTAAAGCACTGTCAAAGAAATAGTAATATTTGAAGTGATAACGTTCTTTAAACGCATTTTTTTATTTCAGAGGCTACACGTTCACTTAAAGCAGTGTTCGAAGAGATAGTAATATTAAAGTGCTAACATTCTTTAAACGTATTGTTTTATTTGAAAGTTCTATACGTTCATATAGAGCATTGGTTCAAATATATAGTAATACTTGAGGTGCTAACATTTTTTAAACACACTATTTCAACTAATGATAATATTCGAAGTGTTACACATTCATTAAAAATACTATTTCAAATAATTATAGTATTTTAAGTGTGAATAATCATAAAAGGAATTAGTTAGAGTTGAGCTATTATTCGATATGAAATATAAACGTGGCAAGTATTTGGAAAATAAAAGAAGGAATTGTTCCTTAGACAAATAAAAATGCATCTTTCAACTTTATAAAAAGATAAGGGTAAGTGCCAAACGTTTAAGCACTTACAAAAAAAGTACACCAACAACAAATTCAACAACACACAAAATAAAAAATTACATCATTTTAATCATCTTGATCTTCATTGGGAGAGTTGTCTCAGCTTCCTTCCGAGGAGCTTCATTATTGGTTAGAGGCGTCTTTATTTTCTTCTTTTTCAGTCCCTTCAGAGGATTCACTTGGTATGGGTTTGAAAGCTTCACTCGGAAAATTTTCTATGAGAATTGATTTCCAGAAGCCTGAAAAATTTGCCTTTAGAAATACCGCATGGAATTCGCAGAGCATACTGATTGATGTTTACCCTTCAGTAGTTTTGAGAGCATCAAGGCTCTGTAGCCCGCTTTGCGTTTTCAGAACTTTTACAGCAAGACGTTTTTCTTCCTTGAACTTTACTTTGAGTATTCAAAGTCGTCAACTGGTTTTTTTCTTATCCACTTCACTTTGCTTAAGTGACTCTTTTAAGGAGAAGTAATTTTTTTGTTCTTCAGATATCTCATTTTCATGCTTTGTTTTGAGCTCAGCTAGCTCAGTTTAATGTGATTCTTTAGCTCTCATTTTTCTTGATCACTGATTTCTCTCAAACGAAATTTGATTTGGATGGATCTTTTTATGAATTCTAACTTATCATCCTTGAAAACCAGGAATCGTTCGAGTTTTTTTATCGTAAATATTTCTAATCTTTTTATTACCCTCAGCCTCTTGTTTCCACCAAAATATTTAACCATAGCCGCGAGTTTGGTTTGAGCAGATTCAACTTCTGTGCATAAACGCTTTGTTGCATCTTCGAGATTGGAAAATGGTTAGAGCACATGCAATATTTATTTAGAGGGTTTCTCAACAGGGAGAGAAGGTGAATTTTCATGAAGAGTAAGAGTAGTTGATGATAAACCTTGTGAAGGATTAGAACTCACGATTCGAGGAAAATTGGCTAATGTAATCAGATTGCCGATTTGGGTAATTTGCTCTCACATTTTCTTAAATTCAGGATCCATGTCCTTATAAAGATCTTGAATCTCATCTTCACCAAATACTTCTTTGTTGATTAATTTATCATTTATTGGGAGGTATTTTTCTACATATTCTTGTCTTTATTGAGAATCTTTAGCATTTAGAGATAAATTTCGGGGAGGTACTTCGACGCTGTCTTTTACTCTTTTTGTTGGAGGAGTTTTAGAAGAACATTTCTTAATCTTCAAAGTGGTAGTCTTTTTTTATTATCTTAGAGAACTTAACTTCAATTCCATGTTCAATGGTTGGAAGGTTAATTTCATTTGCCTTCCTCGTGGGTTTTTCAAAGTTTTCTTCGGCTTTGGATTTTTTGAAGAGCTGGCTTTATTTTTTTTCTTATTTACCTTATTCCTTGAGGAGAAGTGGTGTTGTGACCTATTTCGAACCGGAAGTATGATTTTTGCGTCAGGTTATAATAATATTTTCACAACGTCATCTGGATTTGTAGGATCCACTAACTCTTCTTCTGGAATGACAAAATCTGAGGAGATCCTCTATAAATGGCTGTTAATGAAATATATGGGTATGAAGGTGCTGTGTAACTCTTTACTCCATGCATTTTTTTCCCCGGTAGAAAGTTTAGCAAATATATCTTTGGCCGTTTTTCGACGAGCTTTGTACTGCCTCGGAATTTTAACACACAACAACAATACATAAAAAAAATAAGAAGTTGAAATATAAGATATGAAAAGTAAAAGAGATTGATTAACTTACTCGTATTTTCCAACAAGGTTGAGCATTGATGGATTATCTTAAGAATTTTCCTTGCCATTTTCCCAGGCTATAGAAATAAAGAAAAATCTTTGTTTCCAGAACTTGTCAGCTTCGAGAAGATCGTTAATTACCTTGAAAAAATCTCTGAGGGTGAGATAGTAGAATGGTAGTACTTGATTTTTGGGAAGACCATTCATTGTAATGAAATATTTGATACATAGTCTAGAAGCCATACTGATGAACATGAAAGTAAACAACAAGTTTGGGTTTGCGTGCATTGGACACAGACCAAGGATTTCAAAATAATCAGCTATCATCGGGTCTAACGAGAATCAAAGTCCCCAGTTGATGATATCGGGGTAGACCACAAGTTCATTTACTTCATAAGATAGAGGGAGTTTTTCCTACTTGTGGTAAGCGAAGCATGACATTTTCTTGGAGACCCCCATTGCCTTTTTAAACGATATGCATGGGCTTGGCTGTAGTATTCATATGTTACATTTTTAATGCAACAACATATTCAGGAAGGACTAGCTTTAGGTTTATACTAAAAGCCGGCTTCTTCAAAGCGTCGTCTCAGATTCTGAAGCAGCACCACTTATTTTGTTTTAAATATTGGAATCTATTTCTGTCATCGACTCAGATTCAACATCTTCAGACGCTTCATCTCGTAGTTGAGGTGGGGTTCTATCGCTAGTGCTACCTTATAAGTTAAAGGCTGCAGTTATTTTATTTTGTGGTTTAGTCTTCGAAGGATTTTTTATGACTCTTTGTCAATCACAATTAACTCTTTTGGGGGAGGAGAAGATGTAGGAATTTTTGGAACATTGTTGTCTTCAGAATCTCCCATGGCTATAAATGAGCTTCTTCGAGGAGTTTGGTTCTGGAAATAGTGATTTGTAGATTGAATTCGAGGTGTTTCTTTGAGACTAATTCGAGGAGGTTTAGTATTAACTCTATGAGAGGTTTCTTATGTTCTTTGAGAAGATTTAGTTTGTGTTTCTTTGTGATTGATTCGAGGAGGATTTGATGCGTTTCCAGAAAATTCTTGTGAAGGACTTTGAAGCGATGGTTGTTGAGAGGATTCTGGTGAGTAGGTGTCAAGAACTAGGTTGTGTGGATTTTGATACCTAGAAGAACTTTGGTCACGGATGAAATTTTTGTATACTGTTGTATGAGTTGAAATATTTAGTAAGTTGTCTATAACACATGTCACTCAGTATTTCGCAACCCTTTCACTGATAGACAAATAATCGTAGAGAACAAAAATAGGTTTTTTAGTAGATTGTGACTTTTTCACAAACCAATATGAAAAAAATCTTCAAAATAGTGTGCAGAAAGTTGAAAGTGAATCTGAAAAGATGAATTTTTAGTTGAAGGTGTTGGTGTAATAGAATTTTCAGACTACTTTTCTTTCTCTCACTAGAAGTTGTATGGGAAAGGAGAATGACTAAAGGGAGAATACTTATAAAAGAGTAAATGAAGGGAAAAAGTGGGAAGAGAAGGCGAAATTGTGACAATATGTATTGGTTGAAAGTTGAACCGAAAAAACGGTTACCTACCCTAAAATAGAGTGATATCTGTAAAAATGAACCGGTAAACAGTTACATACTCAATGCGTTTTTAGCTATTGTCAGAGAAATGAGTGAAGAACCACGTGTACATTCGAAGCAAACTTGAAAAGATTGCATAAAGATTTGAGGTGGATTTAAGTATAATTATGAGTAGCCTTAATATAGATGCAAACTTAAATATAATTAAATTTGAGGCTAATAAGTATAAGCAGTCTTGGTGTAATGATGAATGGTTTGTATTCGATGCAATTTAGAGTATGGTAATTGGTAGTTTTGGACTGACATGGCTTCATAAAATTTTAGTTCTTGTTTATCGTTCTTCATATGAACTATGGAGGCTACTGATACATACATATATATATATATATATATATATATATAAATTATCACGGACTTAAAACAATTAGAGAGAAGTTTTAATAAGTAGTGTTATAAAGTTAATAGAGAAGATGTATATTATTAGCAAATATAAGAAACCATAATGTAATTTTTCCATTAACATAACTGTTTCAGTTATAAAGGATTGGACTTTATTTTCTTGATTGAACTCTTCTTTTTGCTTCTCTCACTACAATTCTACCATTCACATTCTCTCTTTGAAAATGCAGATACAATTCATATCCTTGCATTATAAAATTCATTACACGTAACAATAGCTACCATTGTTTTGTAACCTTCTTTCTGGTTTATTTGTCACACAGTTTGTTGTTGCTATAATTAGATTAGTTGTGTCATTTTGTTGAGGGTTGAGTTCCTATAGTCTGCTTTAAATTAAAGCCATTTGCAAGTCTAGCAAATTTTTTTATCTATTTATCAACTAAAATCACCACTATTATTGTACATTATGGGTCAAAACCTACCAACACCTAAATGACTAGGTCGCCAAGAGATAAAAGTTTACTAGCTAGTGTGAGGTTATCAATTATAGTTTTCATTTTATTTAAGTATTCTTCCATAGTTTTTGTATATTTCTTTATTTTTTGGAACTCTAATTTGAAATAGGTGATCATGGACCTGTTATGTGATCTAGAGAGCCTCATGGTTAATCTTTTACTATCGAGTTCTCACACTCTAGATCCTCTGTTATGTTACCACTTATTTCAGTGCTCATGGTGATGTAGTGCCAACCTAGTAATAGCTAGTCTTTTACTGTTCAGTTCTCACACTCTCGATTCTCTATTATATTACCACTTGTTTTAGTGGTTAGATTTGGAAGCTATAGTTTCTAACCATGAATCCTCCAATCTTATTTTCTCTAATGGCGGAAAGAACCATTATCTTCCATAATATATTTTTTTTCTAATCTAATGCTGGTGAATGTGTTCATTTGATTATTTGGCAACTTTTGTGGTTGATGAGAGGTTCATTAGACCTTATTTCAAAACCTACTAACCCACAACTAAAGTTTGGAGACTCGTTATTTTCAGCTATGAACAAAGCTTAAAGTCTTTTCTGATACCAAACTGAAGTTGGAAAAACATTATTTTTAATTTTTTTTGTATTTCATTAGTTGCCGCATATATAATTTATAGTTAAATATTACCAAATTTGTTACAAGATTTTATTCCTTAAGTCATAATGAAACTTTGGCTGTAATTTGTTACACTCACTAAATCTTATTAACATAGCTTTTATAAGGTATATGAATATGGTATTGAGTTGTTAATAAAAAGAAGGCCAAATTTCGAGTGAGTTTGAAAGTTAGTTAGGCATGATTCAATCTTAAACACATCGTCTATAATAAAAACAATTTTGCTACTTCACATATATATCTGAATTTAAATAGTGTCAAAATAAATCCTAGCCGATGAAGCATCACCTCTCTTCCTCTATCCATTCATCCTAGTAGGTTTTTTTTTCACGTTATTCTTTTCAATAATTAAAAACATATTATATCATAGAATTTGGTTATAAAATTATTATTATATTTATATGTGTCATTTTAAAATATGTTCTCAGACCAATATCAGAAAAAATATCTTACATATATATTATAGTTAAAATATCACAATTATATACTAAAAAACTAACAAACTTCTATAGCCTTAAAAAAATAAGTTATATTTATTTTTTTATTCCAACGTTTGTTTTTCAAGTCAAAAGTTGAAAAAAATTATTTCACAATATTTCAATTATATATTTAGTTTTTTTAAAAACAATTGTTGTTTAGGGCTGAAGAATTTTATTTTCCAATTTATGTCCAAAATTTAAAAGAAATTAATTTTCTTATATTTAAATTGTTTTGATTCATTTTAAGTTATATCTAAGTATTTAATCAAACTTCGATCTATTATGCTATGTTTGAGTTTTGTGTTTTTGGGATATTATGAAGTTTTTGAAAATCAAATTTTGTCGCTGTTTATTTTAGGTATGAATTTTGACCAGCGAGATCAAATTTAGTTATTTCCATAACTATTTTTTTATAGGTCAAAATTTAAATATTATACATATTTTGGAGTTTACGATTTTTTAAAAGTTTTTTGAAATAAATATTTGTTTAATGCTAAATATGTAGTTTGTTTTTCGATTGTAGGTTGTTCGATTTTTTTTTTGGTTAATTTAGATGAAATTTTGTATGAT
This sequence comes from Limnanthes douglasii subsp. nivea, assembly GCA_036936605.1. NCBI lineage: Eukaryota > Viridiplantae > Streptophyta > Magnoliopsida > Brassicales > Limnanthaceae > Limnanthes > Limnanthes douglasii. Next base: position 267,632,881 of record JAUPFV010000002.1, on the reverse strand, counting down.
TATACGTTTATGTTAAATATATATAAAATATTAAAAACAAAACAAAACAAATATTCAGAATTTTAAATGTCGATAGAGACTCCAGGCTTCAGTCAGTGCAACTTTGGGAGTATGCCAAACTTTAACAATTATGTAATTTACTTTGTGTAAGTGGGACATAAAGGAAGTAGAGATTAGGTTATGTGAAACTTCCAACCTAATGCTAACAAAAAAAGATAGTATAAAGTAAGAACATATTACATGATTTAACGTGGTTCAGATTGAGAATAAATCATACATTCATGGGAAATGGACACTAAATTTATATAGTATAAATATTACAGGGAAACTCTCTTAAACACAACTAATACAATCATTCATATTCTGTTAAAAATCTACTTCGGTTTACAAAAGGAAGTATGGATCTTAGTCTTTCTCTCAGTATTTTATTTCTAACTTTGTTTCTCTCTCTAAGACCTAAAACACTCCATATTTTATCTTGACCTTTCACTAGTCCGTGTTAGTCACTTTTAGATTACACCTAAGAATTCTCAACCTAAGCTTATAATGAATCTAGAATTCATTGTCCCAATGTTCCAACTACTCTTTAGAAACATACAATCCACCTACTTACGAGACTTGCATAAATCTCATGCACTTCATAAAATTTGAAACTGGTAATACATTGGCTATAATATCCGAAATATTTTCACCAAATTGCAATATTTTCCATCTTCACTTGCTTTTATTCCACCACATCTCGAGTGAAGTGTATCTTAATATCTACGTGCTTTGTTCTCCCATGTAAATTTAGATTCCTCATCAAGTGAAGGGCATTGGTATTATTACATAACAATCACTTCTTGCTCTATACTGGTGATCTTAAATAATAATCATTTTAGCCACATGGTTTCCTTAATTTTTTAACAAAAGCAATGTATTCAGCATCCGTACATGACAAGGCAATGAATTTTAAAAATATTATTTCTACCTAGCCACTCCTCCAAGCATAGTAAATAGATAACTCGAAGTTGACTTTCTTGTGTAAAAAAACCTCCATAATCAGATTCAACATACCCTATCATTATCTCATCAGCCATGTACTTCTAATTATGATACAACCTAACTGTATTCGAAACCTTCAATAATCTTATAAGAAATTACAGGCTTGCAAGTAAGGCCTCTCAGGATTTGATAAATCTTCACAAAATACTAATAGAGTATGCAAGATCATGTATCGTTCATATCATTATGTATATGATGATATTAATGGTATTATAATAGGATATATTTTGTATGAATTTCTTAAATTTTATTTTGGTTGGTTCTTAAGTGGTACTAGGTTTGAAATAGGCACCAATTGAAGTTCTATCCTTTGGGGCTTCAGTAACTTTGAACTTCTTGAGAATCTTATGTATGTATTCTTGTTGAGATAAGAATATATATATATATAACGAGAATACTTTTAGCCTCTCTCATATCCTTTATTTCAAACTCTTTTTTACACCAACTCTTCATCGTTTCAATTATCCTCATCTCATTTCCATCTATTATTATGTCTTATACATACAACAAAAAGATATATATCTCCATGTGTATTTCCCTAATATAATAGACACAATTTTGATAACAACTCCTCACATACTTGATAGATCTCATAGAAAATAAAATATTGTATTTCACTCTATTGACGGCTGTTTCAACCTATATAGGGGTCTCTTCAAAAAACACACATCTTCTTCATTCCCCTCTTCAAAACATTGAGGTTGATTCATGTGAATAATATTCTAAAATTATCCATGCGTGGATGAGGTAACAGCATCCATTTGATCTAACTCAATATCAAATTAGATTTTTTTTTACAGTAGAACGCTTAATGAGGTATGTTTCATAACTGGTAAGAAAATTTCATTGAAATCAACATCCTAATTTTGCATGAATCCTTTAGCCACTAGCCTAGCTTTGTATCGGGATAAATAAACAGTTAATAATAGATTTATTTATCTTGAATATCCATATACTTCCTACAAGATTTTGACCATTAAACTTATTCACAAAAATCCACGTACCATTATTATTTTAAAACTCAGTTCTTCCCTTGTGTCATTCAGCCATTTTACCTTATCACTACCCCTCACAGCATCATGATAACTCTCGAGTTCAAGAATATCTTCTTCTATTTCAATCAATAAAGTATAACATATAATATAATAAAAGTTGTACCTCTGTGTAGGATTTATAGGTCTATGTGTTCTATCTCTCACCAACTAATAACTATCAAAATTATCATATTTCTCTCTGGTTTGAACATTTGAAGGTTCTATAATATCAAAGTCTTAGCCATTGTCTAACTCGTGTATGTAGGTGAACTTCCTCTACATGAGCCGAACATGTACCAAATCTGGAATCACCTTCAGTATAAATATCCTCGGCTCCACACTCTTGTTCAAAATCATCATCAACTTCACATTTATTCTCTATAGTACTAGGTTTGGTTTCCTTCGTCTTGACCAATGACATAAAATCCTTATTGAATACTGTGTCTCATCTAATGAAATATTTATACCATCTAGGTTCCAGGAACCACGACCTATACTCTTTTATTATTCCCGTATAGCTAATGAACAAATATTTTAGTGCTCTTGGTTGAAGAATTTCTTGCATCACATGTTCATAGACAGCATATCTGAATACTTTTAAATGTTCCAACATATTTTTGTTTCTAGCACATATCTCTTTTGGATATTTAAACTTTAGTTTTGTAGATGAAATCATGTTGATGATATATGAAGTTATCTTTAAAACTTCTCCCTAAAATCTTCGGCTCATTACAACTATTAGAAGCATACACCTTACCATTTACAACAAGGTTTGTTTCATCCTCTCAATAAGACTAATATGTTTGGGATTTGTCTCACGGTTATGTATCTACCAATGCCAAGTTTAGAATACTATGTAGTGAATTCTTTAGCATTTACATATTCCAAGCTAATGTTATTCCTCAACTTCTTCAACATCTTCCTAATATGATTCTTCTTCCAACTTCTTCCAATCCTAAAACATAAAATAAATCCTCAATGGGATTTAAAATTATAACCCATAATTTTATGGAGTATTCGTCAATCAAGAACATGTAGTACATAACACCTCTAATTGTTAGATGCCTTGCAAGTCTCTGAATGTCTGAATGAATATATTTAAGAACATCACTGGTGTAGAGTTTTTAAGCATGAACTTAATCTTTTTACTTTTTCCTAACACGCAACTTTTGAAGAATTTGAAATTGTGTGACCATCCAACAATCCTTATTTACTAAGCACAATAAGACATTTCTCACTTATATGCCTTAACCTCATATGTCACGGCTCCGTTGAATCTCTATTTACACTAGACACACCTCGGATAATACAGAACCTTCAAGAACTAATACACCATTAGTCTTATAGGATTTTATAATAACTAGTGAGCATGGAGAATCATAAGTCTGATATCCCTACCCTTATAATTACACATTTTTCATCTGAAATTACAAATAAATAAGATTACGTTTCATTTCAGGTACATCTCTCACATTTGTTATCACTCTCTCAAGCCTTCTAGACAAATTAAACCGAACATTCCCCATTCATTTCACAACACAAGGTTCGTCATTCTCTAGTATGACCTTGTCACCATCAAACAATCGCAGGTTTTCAAACCAATTTTTCTTAGATGTCGTGTAAAATGAAGCTTCATAATCTACTTGTTATTGTACCTGTAAGTAAAAGCCATTAAAGCACCAGAGCATAATCATCTACGATCATTCAAGCATTTTTGTTTTAATTATTTAGATAAATATTTATATTCCTTATCTCTTGGAGGTTCATACTGATTTGACTATCTATCTTAGAAAACCAAAATATTACCTCAGAACCACTTATAAATCTTCTGAATTTAGACGAGGAGTTTTTTTATTTTCTTAATTGAATCTCTCATTCCAGTCCTTAACCTTATGCCTAATTCGAGACCATTTTAGTCACTCGTCAATTTGTTTTTTCTAAAAATATTTGAGTCATAACACTCTTAATTTCGACAAAGAGAATATTTTCCATAGAGCATGATGATAACAAAGTTATCATACAACTTCGATAGAAAACTCGAGAGGAATATTTTTGTATCCTCATCTTATATCTTGACTCCAACTGCATTCAAATCGATTCCATTGAAATCATCCAAGTGTCTTTAGATCTTCTCATTACCATTTATTGCCACGTGTATTTGTTTTTTAAGATATAATTTGTTGACCATGGACTTTTTTATGTAAATGACTTCTACCCGGTTCCATATCCCAACATCGTATGATCTTAAGACACATTTTGAAGTAACTCATCTCCCAAACTCAATATCAGAGAACTATGGGCCTCAGATAACACTTCGACATCAATCGATTATTCGCTCTCTCACTATTGGTAGCAAACAACCCTTTATGTATTAGGAAAGCTCGAATCTTAATTCTCCATAAGGTTAAAATCATTCTCTATGTTGAATTTATCAATATCTAAATTCATAAAACTCGTCTTTATGGCATTACTTGCTTTTATGGTGAACTCTGGATCTCTACATCCAAGATACTTAAACGATCTTCCTCTTTTTACCTTGTGTTTATCGCCTAACAGAACAACATGATTATAAATTATCCACGTTGACTGCACCACTTGTTGGGAGAAATATCGAATCAAAGAAGAATATTTAAGGTTGATACTCAATGGTAATCAAAATATCAATTCCTTCGGCTTAGTCTAGAATTTAGGCTTAAGTTGGTATAACTTCGATAGTAGGCTGAAATTTAACCACTAGTGATTTATGTCCTAATAAGTGTAGCCAAATGGAAGTAGAGCTTCAGCTTTTTGTGAACCTTTCAACTCAAAGTTAATAAAAATATACATAATATAAACAAAGTACACAAGATAAGATTTAACGTGGTTCAGATTTTGATGAAATCCTACATTTACGAATAATATGCACTGATATTATATAGTGGACATATTACAATAAAACTTTTCAAACACAACTAACAAACTCATTTAGCTACTTTGGCTTACAAAAAAATTATGGATCTCAATGTTTATTTCCTAATTTTGCTTCTCTATCTAATCCATAAAACTCGATATTTTCTGTTGCTCGCTTATTATCAGCTCACACGCGTGATTTTCATACCGCTCTTCAACTATTTATAAATTAAAAAAATGAGTATGATACATTAAACATGATCATACGATGATTTGATCAATGATTGATAATAATTCATCAATATAGATTTTTTAATATAATAATGATTTCATTTCCTTTCGAGAATACAAAAATATCTTCAGAAATTTCGGCTAACAAGTAATGATTTTGTCATCCGGTTTCAACAATTATTTATCAGTGATTTTCGACAAAACATTTTCCTATGTTTGACCTAAATCTTGAACGAGTTACCATATTAAATTCCATATAGTCCATGTTTTTATATCCTAATCGACTCTGATCTCAACTTTTAAAACTCAACAAAACTTACAAAAATCACTTTTATTTTAGCCTACACCTAACATAAAATAAGATTTTTGATAAAAATAAGACCGTATTTAACCAAAATATATATATCAAGACCGTAGTTAATTCATATTTTACCCTTACCTAATTTAGAATCTCGATTAAATAATTGTCTACATGGTTCTTGGTAGCTTGAAAGTCAATAGATTTAGTGCGAGTTATCAATTATGGTCTGCTGCACCGTCCGTCGTGAGTAAGCTTTCTTTTCTAAGAGAATCTACAAGCATGCGCATGGTGACATTCTTTGTTTAAAAGGGAGACGTTGCTTTATTGACAATGGTCAGGCAATTATAAACCACTTATTTTGAATATAACATTTATTTTTGTAAAAAGCGAATAAAGAAAAAGATCAAGGCAGGCAATCATATAGTTTATATTTCAAGTTGCTTATTTTTTAAAAGGAACTTAATAGAGATTTAAGATTCAGCTAAAAGTTAGAGAAATGGAAGTTAGTTTGTTTTCTGTTGACATTGATGAGTTCATAGAGATTTTCAAAACCTGGTAACTCGGTTGACGAGTTGACGTAAAATGATACTAAAAATCATTGTTAATATATGGTTGATATTCGGATTTACAACCCCATCTTTTATCTTATCGACGCGAAGCTACCATAATCAGATTCACTTTTTCACTTCTTTGTCCAATTGGTTCATTTGTTACTTTTTTTTTTTTGGATTTTAACTTACTATTTTAAACCATTGAAACTGGCTCTAGAGAAAATATCACATAGTTTTAAACTTCTACTCCGGAGAAAATAATTTGAAATGTTTGATAGTTTTTGTTTTTAAAATCAATTTATGAAAAAGTCAAAATCACATGCTTCACACAGAAAAAAACGTCATTTGTATTTCGAAAAAAATGATTTTGCTTTATTTTTAAATTTATAATTAAAAAGAGTAAAATTTGTCCATAAGTAAAAGAACTAAAATTTATAAGACTATGAGTTGAAAATTAGAATTAGAATGAAGCAAACTTTAACGAGTCGTCTTGCAAGGCTTTTGATAACAAGTTGGATTTGTGAAATTGGATCACTCCAACGAATAAATGGTTTCATGAATAACAAAAAATATTATTATTATTATTATTCAATTTTTTTTAAACATTTTAGGTTTCAGACTTATTTAATTGTATATTTTCATAACAGATTGATACTATAAGAAGAAAATTATTATCACGCGAAGATCCTTTTAAGAAAATTCAAAAAGTAAGTAAATCTAACAACAATCAATTCAAATATAAATCATGATCCATCCATCGATGAAGATATAGAGATAGAGACTCCAAGCGTTCGACCGTCTGCTTCGACATCTCCAATTTCGAGGAGCTAACAGAGGACCTGTCTAATAAGACGACTCACAATTATAAAAGTTTGTAATCTATGTTGATCATTTTAGCACCCACAAGTAAGATCGATGATTCAACGTCCAAAAGATAATGAAGAGTAGGAATGAGACAACTCAACGAACTCCATAATAGCGAAGCAACACAAAACCACAAAACCATCACCGACATGCACAACATCTCTTCCTGAAGAGCTAAAGTTGGGAAAATCAAGGATGATTTAGACTGAAGATCCTGGAGTGGAAGGCATCGACTTAAAAAGGGAAAAGAATGAGCAAAACCTCTTTATCAAAACATGTTGGTGAACCTTCAGCAAACTTCTTTGGGGTTCTAGCCCAACAATTAATAGGCCCCTTCTTATCTTGAAGTATAACAAAACCATCAAACAACTTTGTATAACACCCTCATGGATCTAGCTTGGATATCAGCATACTCTTGTACCACAAGAAATGTCAAGTAAAATCATTACAAAACACCTATACCTCTCCATCAACCTAAGTATATTTATACACCAATGTATCTCAACATGAACCAATGATACATGCAAGTCTTCATAGCAGTGAAAGAAAATCATCAGAACCTACCAGCCTGTACATTCAGTGGCCACCTAAACCATCGAGAGAGTCACCCCTAGCTTAGTTGAACCCTTATCACGTTCGGTACCTGATAGGTATTAGCTGACATTTCAAACTAAAAAGTGTACCACTCATTAACTGACAAGTGGAAGAGGCCATGTCACCAACAGACTTACCCGTTTATAGGACAAACAAACAACAATAAGGCAAATATTATCCAAGACGATGATGACTATCTGGATGAAGAGTTTATATTAGCTTTGTACATCTTATATGGAAAGTTGCCACCGAATTTCAGCAACAAATAAATTTGGAAAAAAACAGTGGCAAATGAGTACCTAAACAATATATAAAATAATTAAAAAGCAAGATGATGCGATAAGAACGAAAGACAAGTTCGCGATTTTTTCAATGAGCTTTAGTAGCAACATGCTCACATACTTCAACAGCCTCCTACCATGGTGCATCAACAGTCTCCTACCTTTAGAAACCACTTCACTCATTTTAAAGTAGTCAAATAAGATATGGATTATATCTTCAACTGCAAACAACGGCCAAATAAAATATTACGAGAATAAACTTAGAGGTTTGTGGACACAAAAAACAAATTTTAGGACTATCATTATATGGTGGTGATTACTTCATGCGTATAAATAATATTTCAGAAACCTTCACTAGATTCCATGTTAAAGAATAAGGAACTAAAGTTTGGAGATTTTCTTAAGAAAGTGGAACGCCATATCAAGTTCGAGGAAATTTCCAGAGTAAGGATTGATGGGGACACGACAATTCCAACTACATACCCCTATTACCATCCTCTGGTACAAAATAATAAACCATTAACAATGCACATCTAAACTTCATGCCACATTATAAAGCATCTAGTAACAATATTGAATATGCGTCCAAGCTGAAACATCATAATCAAAATAAATTAGGGAAACCCAAAAAAACTATAACAATAATCACAACGGCTAAAGGCAAGAACGTCCGACTAGGGGACCATTTACCGAGATGGATGAAAATATGAGATTTATCTATGAAAGAACCAAAGATTTAATCAAATATCAAAGGAAAAGAAGTTACAAATCCCTAAAGAACACATAGACAATAACATATTCTGTAAGTTTCACAATGATATCGGACACCATACGAGTGATTTATGGGCTCTACAAGATCATGTCCAAAATCTATTTGATGAAGATAAAATCTCAGAGTAAATTAAGAAAAAATATAAAAACCCATGATATGCATCGTCCATCTGATACCCTCTACCAAGACATGAGAGAGCACACTCTAGCACTAACCGTTGAACCAATATGATTTGACAATAATGGAATCATGAAAATAAAATAAGACCATTATATGGACCCAGATACCTATACATAAAGCATCAAAGTCATTACTAAAATGATCATTTCTCAGGAATCACTTGAAACTTAAAAAAATGACATGTGAACAATCTTGCAGTCCACTACGAAAGGTAGACATCACTCCACCTTTATTATAATCTCTACCCAGATGTTTTGGTTCACTAATGATCATCTGATAGGGGTAGGAACACCTTATAATAAAGTTGGACTAACCGATGTAAAGTTTTGGTAAATGTCAAAGTCAAAAGAGTAATGATATACACCCGAAACTCAGTCAATAATACAATAATATGTACAAAAGATCTTTACTAGATTAATTGGTTTGGATACCAATGTATTAGGAGACTCGCGTTTGTGTCATGCTCATGAGAGATTTATGAAGAAAGTATGGTGCTTGTTCCTGATAGTAGACACTCCTTCTTCTATAATGTAATTTTGGTAAAATTATTGCTGGATAAAAATGCATGTTGTAGTCTCTACAGTACAAGGAGTGGTTAAGGATAAATAGAACACTTCTAGGAAATGATATACAACTTCTATAGTTCTTAAGAAATAAAAATTGGCAGGGGATCTGATCGTCATTGATGATATAGATAATCACATAGATGGCTCCACCTAATAAAGCCATGGGGAGGAACTTGAAATCATTAAGATAGAAAGAAGCAAGATATATTATATTTGTCATAAAATACTAACAAAAGTAAGGTGTATGTTACTTGACTTTTATAGCGTAAGTTGAATATGTTTTTCTGAAATTCCCAGGACGTCACAAGGTACCTGACATGACTTATGTACCAGAAACTGTCTATTAACAACAATTTTCGACCAATCCAGTAATAGATAAAATTTTACTTTAGAAAAATGGAAGCAATAATAAATATATAAACATACTTACTGTTGTAGGCCATATTCGAGAATCTTATTACCCAGTTTGCACAACCAATCTATTACTGGTCAAAACATATAATAAAAGTGTTGAATGTGTGTGGATTTTATGGACCTCGACAAAACTTGTCTAGATGATCTCTTCCCTCTACCAAGAATTGATTAGCTTGTGGATGTAACGTATGACAATCAGATATTATCATTTATGGATGCCTATTCCAGATACAATCATATGCATGAGGATGTTCATGAGTATAAAATTTTATCACATAAAATGAATTGCATTGCCAAAAATTAATTCCCTCCAGGCTGAAGAATCATAGGTCTATGTATCAATGACTTATCAATAAGGTTTCTACAATACATCTTGGTCAAAACCTACAAGCTTATATTAACGACATGTTGGTTACCATCATTCAAAAATAAGATCATCTAGTTAAATTGTCTAAAACTTTTGCCAACCTTAGACGTATCAATTTAAAGATCAATCCAGAGAAGTGTACTTTAGGTGTTATGTTCACCAAGTTACTCGCGGGGAAAGGAATTGAAATTTAACATATTCAACTCTCAAACCTAGCCGTCATGGATCTTCCATGAAATGAAAAATAAGTACAAATATTAGTATTAATATTGGTTGTATTTGATAAGTATAAAATTGATAAATAAGTAAAAAGGTTGTAAGATGCTTTTATTCATAACTTATGTCTCTCTTATATATGAGAGAGTGTACCAATTTACATTTATTACACTATATTTATTACTATCATAATTATGAAATACTATAAAAACATAATACGTTTATTCATATGTATTTAAGTACTCAAGATATAACTCTCAAGGTTTTTAATTTTATTGTGACTAGTTTATAGCTTCAACTGAGTTATGGGATCGGGCAGGAGGCTTTCGGTTAAAGATTCATTGGACAATGGTTTATTAGCCAGGAAGCCATTGGCCAAAAGGCAGCAGTCCAGACTTTCGGCTAGGATGGTGATTGAGGCACCAGCCTCCTCATGAGTAGTTGATAAGAGGGTTTCGACAACGCGAGTAAAATCTATCCTTATCAGTAGCCCTCTAGGTTTTACAAAAAATAAATGAGAGAGGACTTTCTTACTGCAGGTTGACTGTCTTATTTTTCTTGTGCTCTGTATTAAATGTTATATATGATACTTGATGCATGATGTCCATTTCCAAATTATACCAAGTGAAATTACAATCATCTTAGCCAGACTCTAAGACTACTTTAAATACCATGTAGATTAGTTTTATATAGTCAAAATATTCTTAGAGATATCTCTAAATTTAATTTATGCTGAACTTGTTATGGCATATATTAAAAAAATACTTTCGACCAAAAACCTCAATTAAGAACAAAAAGCTTTATTTTACCAAGAGAAAATACCAGATCATGTAGCAAGCTACTAGAGTTTTCAGATGTTATCTTTTGTTAACTCACGTATCTCTTGTTTATGTTTTTTCTTTAAAATTTAGTTGGTCTTGAAACTCTATTTGTGTTTTCGACATGTATTAGATAGTTCCCCCATAGTCTTTGTCAAAGTATAAGATGAAGATTATTATGCATATGCTAGAAAAAAGTGTACGCATGGATGCTAGTAATTATGTAACTCTCTAATATTTGTTGAAGAATAAAGGAATAAATATAGAGAACACCATCAAATAATAATTTATTAAAACTTAAAAGTGGTCTCTAATTTTTGTTAAAATATGAACGAAAGATTAAAAGTCTTGACCGACTCATGAGGGTTGTACAGATGGTGTGCTCTTTATAATTGAAAATCTTGGCTCTTAAAGTGTTAATGAAATATTTTTGTATATCGCTACCGGTTAAGGCTAGAGAAGTAGCTCTTTTAATGCTCTTTAATGATTTATGAGTGATAAAAATATATGAGTATGTTGTATTTATTATTGATGTAGTAATATCAAGAAGTAATCACCGCTCAAGATATATTTACGTGTGTAAATCTGAATCGTGGATTATGTAGGAGGTTATGAAGAGAAAAATAAGTCTTATTGGTGAGGTCTTAGCCATTATAAGAAACTAAAGGGCCTAGACAAAATTATTACCCGTGCACTACGAGAGTAATGGTATTCAGTGATGCATGACACAAAAGTAGGGGGTCACTTGACAATGTTCATCTCGGACGCTTCAGTGTACTTCATCTTAGCCATTGGGTGCATTGCATTGTGTATGTTGATACTTATAAAGTTAAATTAATTGAAATCAAGGTTGATATCACAACTTACTTTCTTATATAAATGATGGTCTTCATATTTGTGTTCTTTTTTGTATTTGTTTGAAAATTCCTGAGTATACCGACAAATTTATTTGTTTCCCTTTCTTTTTGAATCTTTATTTCACCTATACATCATTTTTTTATTTTTTTTTATGGGTCTCGAGGAGGAAATTTCTACTATATCTCATATTATTAATGCTCGTCTCTCCGATGATGAGTATGATGACAAGGTTTTTTTGGAAAATCTTCTTCAGGGGACCTAGAGAAAATTGCTGGCGATTTCTTACCAAATAAAATTTCATTACTTAGTACGATATACCATGTTGACGGGAATATTATTGCATCAATAACTGTCTCTTGAGGTATAAAAGTGATAATGTAGGGAAAGTTTTAAGACCAAGTTGTTTCCAGTTGTGATGAGACACTTGTATGAGTGTGTTGGGGAATCCAATGGAGCTTAAAATTTGAGAGATTGATGCATTCCTTTAGATGTTATCATACACTTCCTAAAACAAGGCGAGACTTTGTTCATTGTCTTTAATAATGAAATAATGTTTTTTACGTACATACTCGATCATAGTGTTTGTATTTCCTTTAGTCCAGAAGTACTACAGTTCTTCAAGGTGACACAATTGTGTCCAATGTAGTTATACCCAATGTTTGAAGGTTATTATTTATAACTTCTTATTTTATGGTGGGAACAGTTATGTAAATTTAAAATTATTGACTTTCTACTAGTGAATAAGTTGCAACAGTTTAAAGATAACTATTTTTTTACATACTTTTAAAATCTTCATATGAAGTGATTGATGATCTTACCCAGTTGAACCATATATTAAGAGATCAATTTGTCTATATATCTGGGTGATTGGAAGGCCCAGAGATAAATTATTCTCATACATGGCGACCAAAAGGTATGTATACGTGTTAATATTGGTTGCGTTATTTTTTAAGAAATTGTTAAAGTAATATATTTTATTTATTTCCTCATTTGAATTCACCGAGTATGATGTGAAGAAATTTCTTGGGCTAGTGAAGGTGGCGTAACTAAAAGCGATCAAATTTTGACAAGTTTTACTAAATTGTTTGTGTCGAGTAATTTTGTAAAGGCTGGTTTGTGGTGTCATGCATCGTATAGAGACTCGTATTCATATTGGGATGTGTATATTTTTTACTTCACCGCGGATGGCAATGTTGGTTTTACGGAGGAGGAGTTAATGCTGAAAATTAAAGAGCACCTCACGATCGGCGGGGTGAAAATGCGGATGCTGTACAAAAAATTATATTCATGTGATGTTTGACAGTTTGGGGTTTCATGTTGGTGCACGAGTGGAAGCATAAATTGAATAGAAACGATTCTCATGGCCATGAAAAGGATCCTAATATTGAAGGGAAATTAGACCTCATCGTATGTTGTGATGATTAGTTAGTGGGTCATGTTGGTGAAAATATTGTACCCAACCCTGTAGAGTCTATTGCTCGTTTGATTTTTTTACAGAGTTTATGAATCATGTGGTCTAAAAGTGAGTCCCTCTTAATTTTTCCAACATGGATATTGATGTGGCATTTGAATTTTATCTTGTAAGTATGTAAATATTTTTGTTTGAGTATATATGTCATCGTTATTGATTATTATTTTCTTAGTATGGTTGTTTTTATTTTGGCCAATCATGTGATTTTAAATGCATCCGCATTGATTAATGGTGATCTAATTGAGCCAAACATGGGGAAGCCACATGGTAACACAATGTTATGGAGAATTACCATTGTATACCATGGGTTAGTGGAGACCAATAAGTTGGATCATACGAGGCGAATGAATAGTCTTTTAGAGAGAGAGATAGAGAGTTATTGGATCACGTGGCTCTGAAAAGTTAGCTGGTGGGGGAAGTGGAAAGGGAGCAGTCAACTCATGTACTTCTCAGGGAGACTATTAAATATCAGCTTGAAGCAAAAGCTTGAGCTGGAAAAATTAAAGTCTAGGTTGAAGAAATTTGAAGCAATATTATCCACTCAACAAACTGGTCGTCTAATAGATCGGATGAAGTGGGAGAGTAAACTTGATTGTTTTAACACTGAGAGGGCGATGTTGAAGGATAAATTGTTGTCTGCTATCTAGGCTGAAAAGGTTGTAGTCGTGGTAATAAAATCTTATTTGGACGAGATAAATAATCAACATTACATTGAGTTGATTTAGGCTGAGAAAAATGCCTCTCATAAATCTGAAGATATTTTTTCCATGAGTTGCAGAGTAGGTATCCTGACCTCGACTTAGACATATAATTGATCCAGATCCCGGTGGAATGTACATGTTGTGCATATCATCTTAACAATACTGTAGAAACCGTAGTGATTTCTGACGAAGGTGGTAAGGTGGATGATGATATTTTTCTTGAGCAATAAGTTACATGATACAAATGAAGCCATTACTAGACATTAACTCCTATCCTACCAAATATTTGTTATTTATGTAAACTTAGGAACCAAGTCCACTGTTGTGGGAAATGTTTTGCTTTTATACTTTATTGATTTCGAATGTCTATGGGCGAGTCATATATTTGGTGTTTTAAATTTGCTTTCCCACGATATTTTAAGTAGGATATGTTTTATATAAATTAAGTAGTTACCTTTTTCCATTTTTTTATTGATGAGACTTGAAATATTTTATCAATCTTGTATTTTGATGTCGGGTCTATCTGCTGATGGTTCACATTTGTGTTATTGAGTAAATGTTTCTGGTGCAGAACTTTCTTGTAGGAAAGTTGTTTGTGTTGTGGTTTAGGAGTATGTTTGGAAAATTATGTACATGTTACTTTAATGTTGTCCTGCACGAATATGGGCAAGAATTTATTTGTTGATTCTACTATACTATGTTTCCTGGAGCGTTGGATATAAAAATGTAGAGGGTACGCTGAAACATGCTCCCGTAACGGGAAACTAGGAAGATCCTAACATGGAATATTGAAACGTTGCTTATTTTTTTTGTTTAATTTTATTTGTTCAAATAGTTTTTTTTTTTGCATTATGTTGCTAAGTAATATGAAGTCCGTTGTTTTGGGAAATTGGATTATATCTTGGTTAGGGCTATCAATTTTGGGCACGACCTGTAAACCTAACACGAACCCGACCAGATATTTTAGGTTTAGAGACCCAATATTTTAGACCTGATAAAATTAAGACATGGCACGAATTCGACCCTAAGAAAAACAGGTCAGGTTCGAATTGGGTTCATGTCTCCCAAAATTGACCTGTAAAACCAGAAAAGAACTGTACACCCGAAACTGACATGTAAAACCTAAAAAGACCTGTAAACCCGCAAATGACCTGTAAATTTGATAAGACCTGTAAACCTGAAACTGACATGTAAAATCAAAAAAAGACAAGTAAACATGTATAAATCTCTTTCGAAAAGTTGTGTTATTTGATTTGTAAAGTTTTTTAGTTTTTAGGGTTGTTTTTGTTATTGATTAGGTTTTTTAATTTGTTTATTGATAAATTTGATCTCTAATTAATTTATCCTAAAATATTTACTCTGTGTATTTATCAATTCGTAGATGAGTTAAGTGTAAATTTCCATTGATTAGGGTTGTTGATGTGTTAATTGATGAATTTGAGCTCTAATAAATTGCTTTTCTAACAGAGGATTTATTTTGTTAATTTACGCATTCGAAAATGGATATAGCATGTTTTGTGTTGATGGGTGCTTATATGAATGTTTGGGGTGGATATGGTATTGACCGGTACGCAAACTATATGTATAAAAATATGAATGAAGAAATTAGTGACTTATTTATAATTAAATAAGTTGGTGTTTGTTGTCTGAAGAATAAGCAATGAATGAAGAAGTTTATATAGTTAGTGGAATATTAAGTTTTTGTGTACATTTATTATACTTATATTTGTTATAAGTATACTTGTAATCAATCTTTCTATAAAGCAGATTACAAGTAGAAAATAGTGAAGGTTGTGTAGATTTTAGTGGTGGTTGACTTGCAGATATGGTTACTTATCATTCGAGTTGTATATGATATAATTTCGTACTTTATGGTATATCCTATTTATTATTTTAAATAAAATATTAAATATATTTATTATTCTAAATAAAATATTAAATATATTTATTATTCTAAATAAAATATTAAATATATTTATTTAATTATTGTAAAACCGAGTTGTCAGTAATATAATTTTGAAATTTATCTGATTTATGTCGTGTATTTTTTTCATGTTCAAGTGAGATGGATTCTTCTACGAATACAATATAAGTAAAGACCATATAGATGACCTAATTAAGGTCAGATATAATCGAACGAATCATGTCGGCAACAAAAAACGAGAAAATCATGTGCAAGTATGGAGAAAAATAAAAACCAAAAGGTTTGAAAATTAAAATCCGATGTTTGGTTATATTTTAATATGCTCCCCATTACCAAAGATATGCAAGAAAGATGTGTTTTAAAAATGTGGTGTTAGTTTATTGTGTTAGTTTACTTACGGTACGGGTAATTTGCGTCGCCATATACAAAAATATGAAAACGTCAATAGTCGTGATGTAAGACAAATGCTCATTTCAAAATCAAGTGATTGCATGTCTCTTGCTAGTCGTTCTTATGATCCAGAAAATTCTAGAAAGTTACTTATTGCAACAATTATTCTTCATGAGATGGCTTTTTAATTTGTTGAGTATGAGGGTTTCAACAAGTATTTCGGTATTTACGAAATGATATTCAATTATTTGGTAGAAATACTTGCAAAACTGATGTAATGAAGATAGATGATAGGGAAAAATAAGTTAAAAAATGTTCGAGTTAACTCCGGACCTAATTAGTTTGACATCTGGCCCATGGACCTCTATCACTACTGATCATTATATCTATCTCAACGCATATTTTATTTGATAAAGAATGGGTTTTACAAAAATTTGTTCTGAATTTTAGTTATATGTTGTCTCCTCACAATGGTGTGTGTTTATATGAGAAACTACATACTATGCTTGATGATTGGAATACTGAAGATACTTTATTTTCTCTTACGTTAGATAATGTAAGTTCTAACACTGTTTTAGTTGATAAGTTGATAACTCAACTGAATTTGAAAGATGCACTTTTTTGTTATAGAGAATTCTTTCATGTTCGTTGTTGTACACATATATTGAATTTAGTAGTGCAAGATGGATTGAAAAAAAATCGATATATTCGTTGATAAAGTTCATGAATGTGTGAAGTATGTTAGGGGATCACAACCAAGGAAGCATAAGTTTTTAGAATGTGTTAAGCATATGTACCTACAAGATGGAACTCGACTATTCTTATGCTTGAGAGTGCTATGTTTTATCGTCGTGCATTTTCTCATATAGAGTTGACTAATTAAAATTTTACTTCTTGTCCAACCCGTGAGGAATGAGATATGATAGAGAAGATTAGTAAATTGTTGAAGGGGTTCTATAATATTAATTGTGCTTTTCCCATCGAATTGTATTTTCCTTTAGCTGGCTTGACACATTTGACTTTGAAAGAAGAGTTAAGAAGTGAAGACGAGTACATAAGAAAAATGGCTCATTAACTGTGGGAAAATATAAGAAATCTTGGTATGATTTTAGTCTAATTATGGTTATTGCCATCATATTAGATCCTTGTTACAAACTTCAGTTTGTGGAGTCTCTTACCACGAAATATATGGTGATGATGGTTATGAACATAAGTTTCACAAGGTTAAAAAAAATTATATTCTATTTTTTATGAGTATGCGAGCAAGACTTCTATTGAAGACACTTCCTTTTCGGATAATATTGGAAGTACTCGATTACCATCGATGGGTGAACTAGCAAATGACTTCTTGAAGGTATTTTTTATACGTAATATGTTATTGTTATTATAATTAAAATATTTATTTAATATCAAATACATGTAAAGAATATTATGTTATATATTATCCGAAATCGCATCAAATAATATATAACAAATCGCGGAAAAATAATAAAACCCTTTTGCTAGATTCATCTATAGAAGAAACAGAAAATCAAAATTACTTACGGGTTTGCCTGCTACTATCCATCTAGTATTCTCTAGAGTTCTTTTGCGTTCTTTAGCGATTCCACATTCTCCGACGATTCCGTTTATGAAACTAAGAGACCTGCAGAATCAGATTAGAGAAGAAGGAAAAGTTTCCAGACACTAAGGAAGCGGCCGTATTTCTGATTAGGGTTTAGAGTGATGAAATACCTAAACCTAGCCCCTTATTTATAGATTTTACAATGTGAAGCCCAACATTGTAAAGCCCATCCTTTGTTACTTCCTTGTGTCCGGGACCATAACCCAATAAATTGATAATTCAATTTATATCCCTGATTTATTAATTTAGGCTTAAGTGTTGAGATTTGGGCCCTCTTCATCACAGTGCCCAAATTCAACCCGGTTACCACACTTGAGCCCATAACGCCTTTTAACTCATAGGTCCAATTTAGTTAATTAAATAATTAACTCGACTACTTTTAATTTGGACTTCCTTAAGACAATAATCGAATATGTTTATTTAGCATGTCGGTCCAAATTATTGTTAGTCTATAAATATATTAAATAAATATATTCCAACAATCTCCCACTTGGACCGTCATATGCTACTCAAGAATACATATTCAACTTTAATGGGATCCCTATATTCATTGTCAATGGACAAACGGTACAACCCCGTACATAACTGATAACAATAAAGGACTAAAGACCTCTTTCTCGTAATGTGAACAATAGGATGCAATAGTAATCACATTACCATTATCAATCAATTACTTGGGCCAATTATGGAGCGTGGCATAAGAGTAATATGGCTTGTAATTGTACATATCTACTCTTAAATGGTTCTTACTTTTGGAGATCCAATACAGTACAAATATCAATAAATATTTCCAAGCATATATATATTGCAATAAACTTTAATGTGCACAATACTGCAAAATATAACATCAGATCCTATTACAAACTCTGCCACTGAAACTAACAATCCTCTAAATCAACTACACCCATATTGATGGTGTGTCCCTGGAAAACCTTAGGCAAAACCGCCTTTGTTAGGGGATCTGCTATCATGGAGTTTGTACCGATGTGCTCTATACTTATCTGACCCATCTGTACTCTTTCTTTAACAGACATAAACTTTATGTCTATGTGTTTGGATTTAGACACGCTTCTGTTGCTGTTAGAGTACTGCACTGCAGAATTGTTATCGCAATATAACCTCATAGGGCCTTCTATCCCTTGTACAATGCGTAATCCAGTAACAAAATTCCGCAGCCATAGTGCCTGGTTTGATGCCTCAAAGCATGCAACAAATTCTGCTGCCATGGTGGACGATGCAATAAGTGTTTGCTTTACACTTTTCCAGGATATTGCACCTCCAACCAATAAGAATATGTTGCCTGACGTGCTTTTTAATGTGTCTGCGCATCCACCAAAATCCGAGTCGGAATACCGAATGATCTCCAGTTTATCCGACTTCCTATATGTCAACATGTGCCCCTTTGTTCCTTGCAGATATCGGAGTACTCTTTTAACTGCTTTCTAGTGATCCATTCCTGGGTTACTAACATATCTCCCCAACATGTTTAAAGCAAAGGCAATGTCTAGCCTAGTACAAACTTGAGCATACATTAAACTCCCAACTGCAGAAGCATAAGGGACCGTTTTCATTTCCTCAATCTCAAGTTTTGTCTTAGGACATTGACTCAGACTAAGTCTGTCACCCTTTGCTATAGGGGTACTTAGGGGTTTGCAATCTGCGAATCCGTAATGTTGTAACACACTTTTAATGTATTATTTTTGTGATAATCCAAGAATACCACGAGAACGATCTCGATGTATCTGGATTCCTAACACAAAACTGGCATCACCAAGATCCTTCATATCAAACTTGTCTGATATAAATCTTTTTGTAGTGTGTAACAATTCCTTATTGTTCGAGGCAAGCAATATGTCATCCACATATAATATAAGAAATATGAAATTACTCCCACTGAACTTGTGATAAACACAATCCTCAACCGAGTTGATCTCAAAGTCATAACCGACTATCACCTCAAGGAATTTGTGATACCATTGACGAGAAGCTTGTTTAAGCCCATAAATGGATTTCTTAAGTCTGCAAACCAGATCTTTTGAGTTACTTTCTACAAAGTGTTCTGGTTGCATCATGTAGATCGTTTCCTCAATATTACCATTGAGAAAAGCGGTCTTAACATCCATCTGATGAAGCTCAAGGTCAAAATGTGCAACTAATGCCATGATTGTTCTAAGGGAATCCTTCGTCGATACTGGAGCAAAAGTTTCTTTAAAATCAATCCCTTCACGCCGAGTATAACCTTTCGCTACAAGACGTGCTTTATATCTTTCCACATTACCCAGGGAATCGCGTTTGGTTTTGTAAACCCATTTACAACCAATTGCCTTTTTCCCTTCAGGTAATGGGACAAGATCCCATACCGCATTATCCTGCATTGATTTATACTCTTCTTTCATAGCGTCAATCCACTTTTCAGATTCAGAGCTTGCCATGGCCTGTTTGTAGGATGAGGGATCATCTACAGTTCCAGCACATAACTCATCATGCTCCTGAAGATATACTATAAATTCTGGACCTATAGTACTCTTCCTTTCTCTAGTGGACCTTCTTAATGGAACTATTTCCTCCTGTTGCACTTCTTGAGGAGGTAGAGTTTGATCATTATGAACGATGTCATTTTGATTCCCTTGTGGAAGATTATCTTGAGGTTCCTCTTGTTCTACCTGAATCTCTGTATCCTGGTTAGAACCCTCAAGTGGAGCATCAGTGTTAATCTGAGGATTACCTTGTTCTAATGGGATCGAAATGATTGGCATTACCGCCCAATCTTCAGATATCTCGGTATCCCTATTAAAACCTTCATGAATCTTTATGGATTCTTCCTCAAAATCAACATATGTTTCCTTATTCTTCCCCTCAAACTCAACATCCTCTAGAAACTTGGCCGTTCCTGTCTCAAATATTGTACCAGTGAGAGAATCATAAAACTTAAACCCTCTAGAATGTTCGGAATAACCTATGAAGAAACAACTAACTGTTTTTGGGTCCAGTTTCTTTTCTTGAGGTTTGTAAGGCCTCGCCTCAGCTGGACAACCCCACACATGCAGATGCTTTAAATTAGGTTTACACCCGTTCCAAAGCTCATATGGAGTCCTAACAGTAGCCTTTGTGGGTACTCGATTGAGTATATAAGCGCCACATTTGATGGCTTCCCCCCATAGATATAGTGGTAGAGATGAGTGACTTCTCATGCTTCTAACCATATCTTTTAGTGTTCGGTTCCGTCTCTCAGATACACCGTTCATGCGAGGTGAACCGGGCATAGTGTATTGAGGGACTATTCCATACTTCTCTAGGTACTGTGCAAAGGGTCCTGGACGTTGTTCACCCGATCTGTCATATCTGCCATAGTATTCACCACCACGGTCAGATCTAATGGTCTTAATGCTTTTACCAAGTTGTTTCTCAACCTCGGTCTTAAAAGTTATGAACTTGTCCAAGGCCTCAAACTTTTCATGAAGAATATACAGGTAACCAAAACGAGAGTAGTCGTCGATGAATGATATAAAGTACCGCTGCCCGTTCCACGATTCCTGTGGAAACGGTCCACATATGTCGGTATGTATCAACTCTAAGACTTGTTCGCTCTATATGCTCCTATCCTTTTAACTTTGGTTTGTTTCCCTTTGATACACTCGACACATATACCGAAGTCAGAGTAATCAAGGGGGCCTAATAAACCTTCAGCAACAAGCTTGTCCATCCTAACTTTGGACATATGACCTAACCGCTTGTGCCACATTTTAGAAGATCTTTCAGATTTAGTAATGTTGTTTGGTGTACGTTGTGTATTCATAGAAATATTGTGATTATTAATAGTATTCAACAAATACAAATTATCCTCTTTAATCAAATTTCCATTTCCAACAATCATATTATTTAGAGAGGGTGTAAAACAATTGTTTCCCATCAGACAAGAGTAACCTTGCAAGTCTGAAACTGGAAAAGAAATTAAGTTCCTTCGAAAAGTGGGAACATACATTACATCCTCTAAAAATAATACATGTCCAGTGGAAAGTTTTAAAGAAAAATCACAAATAGCTAAAACATCACATGAGCTCCCGTTTGCTATCTTTCATCATCACTTAGCATCCTGCTCTTTGACGTACCCTGCAAAGAAACACAAACATGAGTTGTTGCAGCCGAATCAACCCACCAAGTATTCCTTTTCACAGAAACTATATTACTTTCTGAAACAACCAAAGATGTGGGAGTACCTTTGCTTATCATGTAAGCCCGACGTTTCTCACAATCCTTCTTCAGATGTCCTTTCTCTTTGCAGAAAAAGCATCGACCTATAGTCGATTCCTCAAGCTTTTTCTTCTTTACCGGACCTTGACCTGGTCCTTTGCCATCTGCTTTCCGCTTAGGTCCTGCCTTATTTGGTGATGTAATCACATTAGCCTCAGGCGCTGTGCCTTTAAGTCTTTCCTCCTCCTGTGCAACGTGGGAAATCAACTCATTGATATTCCACTTTTCTCGCATGCAGTTATAGGTGGACTGGAAATACTTAAACCAGTCTGGCAGCGAATGAAATGTGAATCCCACTATGCATTCCTCAGGTAAGTCTAAACCGATTGCCTTTAACTTTTGGCCAATCATCGACATTCCCAGAATGTGCTCCCGAATTTTACCTTTGCCATTATACTTTTTGGTAGCTAGCTCGATGAGCAAACGCTGCATCTCTACCTTTTCATTTTTGGCAAATGCTTTCTCAATCTTCGTGAGAAAGACCGAGGCAGTGGTAACACCTTTAGGGACGGCCCCACGCAATGCTACTGGTATTCCCTGTAACAAGAGCGCCATGCATAACTTATTTGACCTTTCCCCACTTTTCATCAGCCTTAGTTTCATCCGGTGTACTTTCCGGACTAAGGGGAGATGGTCTGGGAGTTGACAGTGCATAGTCGTAATCATGTACAGATAAAAACAGCAACATTTCTTCCTTCCACAATTGGAAGTCCGAACAATCCAACGTCGGTGGACGATTCCCCAAAAAATTGTAACCCATGGATACTATAATAAGAACAAACAACACAAAGCACATCTAGCATCTTGACATATAACTGAAAACATATGCATAAACATGACAAATACATGTAAAACATAAAATTCCTTGATAATAGATACCGGAGGGCAAATCAAATTAACATGAAATTTTATGAGTTTGAGAAAAATACTATGATCATTATTTTAATTTTCTAATTGCCAATGAGACCTTCCAGAGGGCCGATGTCATTTACATATATTAAAATAACCATAATTTGATTTTCTTAAGTACCGGTGAAACCTTCCGGAGGGCCGATTTCACCTACTTAAAATCAAAAATTCGTAAGGCTGAATTTAATTTATCCTTAAGTACCGATGAAACCTTCCGGAGGGCCGATTTCATCTAATTAAAATTAAAATCAGCACAAAGACCATTTTCAATAATTTTCTCCCGTTTATGATTAATTTAAACCCAAACGTGAACCTTCCGGAGGGCCGATAATATTTGAATTTAAATTAATCCCCGAACTTTTCGAAGCCTATGATCCTTAAGAAAATTAATTTTAACCTTTTGGAGGGCCGATTAAATTAATTTCTTAGTTTCACCTACCGGTCTACGAAACCTTAATCATGCATCGTCATTTAATCATTCACACACATACAATTTAATTCACAAATAAACATACAAAAAAATGCATGCCAAACACAACATACTTGTGAAATAATTTACACCGAACAAAATATGTACTTTCGAGAAAAAAAAATAAAAATAAAAAAAATACAGCAGTAGCCTGCCTACACATGCAGCAGCTAACCTGCTTGCTGCAGTGCAGGAGGCTGTCTGCTGAAATTGCAGGAGGCTGTCTGCTGAAATTGCAGCAGGCACCTGCTGTTATTTCCAGCGGGCCCTGCTGTAATTTCCAGCAAACCCTTGTTGAAATTGCAGTATGTCCCTGCTATAATTTCTAGCAGGCCCCTGCAATTTCTAACGACCTGCAAATTGTTACTGCAGTTTTTTTTTTCCGTAGGTTACCGTGATAATCAGCGGACAGTCTTCGATCAGCGTTAACATCAGGGGTTAAGTTGTCGATGAGCCACTGTCCCAATAATTTTGATTTTATTCGTTATTTTAGGGTTGATTTGATGCTAATTTTAGGAGAAAAGATTTCAGACATCAATAAACCCTAATTTTACCCGAAAAAAAAAATATCCCAAAACTATAAAAATTGCAATTTACTGATAATAAAACATGTGTTTTAATACAATAAATCACATAACATGCTTTTCATACAATCCCTAAATCCATGCCCTACCAATTCAATTCACATATAATCCCAATGACATGGATTCTTTACAATGAATAAAAAACATGTGTCTTTATCTATCAATACTCAGTTTGATTATTCTACTCAATCCAAAAAGGGTTTATTTTGCTCTGATACCAATTGTTATATATTATCCGAAATCGCATCAAATAATATATAACAAATCGCGGAAAAATAATAAAACCCTTTTGCTAGATTCATCTATAGAAGAAACAGAAAATCAAAATCACTTACGGGTTTGCCTGCTGCTATCCATCTAGTATTCTCTAGAGTTCTTTTGCGTTCTTTAGCGATTCCACGTTCTCCGGCGATTCCGTTTATGAAACTAAGAGACCTGCAGAATCAGATTAGAGAAGAAGGAAAAGTTTCCAGACACTAAGGAAGCGGCCGTATTTCTGATTAGGGTTTAGACTGATGAAATACCTAAACCTAGCCCCTTATTTGTAGATTTTACAATGTGAAGCCCACCATTGTAAAGTCCATCCTTTGTTACTTCCTTGTGTCCGGGACCATAACCCAATAAATTGATAATTCAATTTATATCCCTGATTTATTAATTTAGGCTTAAGTGTTGAGATTTGGGCCCTCTTCATCACAGTGCCCAAATTCAACCCGGTTACCACACTTGAGCCCATAACGTCTTTTAACCCATAGGTCCAATTTAGTTAATTAAATAATTAACTCGACTACTTTTAATTTGGACTTCCTTAAGACAATAATCGAATATGTTTATTTAGCATGTCGGACCAAATTATTGTTAGTCTATAAATATATTAAATAAATATATTCCAACATATTAATCTATTATATAATATTAATTTCATTTGTTTAGATCTATATATGATTGTGTTTGTGCAGATGTTTAATGATTTCAAAAGTGATGCATGTAGCGGTTTATCAAAAAATTCACAGCTCGAACTATATTTAGATGCAGCAAAGGTGAAATAAGATAAAAATTTCAATATCCTAGCATATTGTATAAATATTTGGAACTCGCTGCCATGGCTTGTGATATGTTGTTCATTCCTATATCTACGGTCGCATCAGAGTCGACATTCAATGTTGGGGGTCGAGTTCTTGACTATTTTCGTAGTTCTCTTGAACTGGATAGGAACGAGGTATAAATTTGTATAAAAGATTGGTTATTTTGGAGAAAAATGTAAATTTTCTAAATTCTAAAACTTAATTGTTTAAAAATTTATATTTATTTCATATGATTCAAATATCTATTGTTTTATAATATATTCTAGCTTTGCAAGAAGAAAAGATGAAGAAACTCACGGAGAATTGTTTGAGTTTGAATCTGGATCTTAATAAAGATGATGGTTAGCTTAGTTGATTTCATTTAAGGTAATTTATGATATAATTGTATAAATATGTCATCGAATAATATATATATATATATATATATATATATATATATATATATATATATATTTATTGAGATTTAATTTTTATTTTACTTTATTTGTGTAGGATATTCAAATTGGTGAAATCAACTTTAAAGTTCGTGTTTTTTTTTTAATTTAAACATTTGTTGTTCAAAACAAAATTTCTGTAATGTAATGTTTTTCATATTTTGTAAAATTGGAATTTAATATTATCTAGACTTCATGTTTCACATTATGTATTTACGTTAGTTTTTATATTTATGTGTCTAACAGGTCGTGTTCTTGTTGAACATTATATCGGGTTTGTATAACAGGTCGGGTTCGTGTTTCGAGTTGGTTAAAATTTCGTATCAAACTAGTCGGTTCATGTCAAACAAGTGTTTTGTGTTGGTTACAATTTCATATCAAACAAATGATCGGATTCAACAGGTTTTTAGCAGGTCGGGTTCGTGTCTTTGAACCTGACACGAATTTTGGATTTGTGTCGAATTCGTATCACGAGTTTTAAAATTTCAGGTTTGTCAAGCCAATACGAACATGACCCGAAACCCAAAATTGATTGACAGACCTAGTACCGGTATTGTTGTATTTATTCCTTATTTTAGTTTGCATTTCTCATGCTTCATATGTTATGGTATGTAGTATATTTTTTGTTTATCCTTTTCTTTATCGTGAATGCCTCCCTTCTTCGTGAAGGGTTTTAGTGAGTCTAATAAATTGATCAGCTTAAAAAACATAGACCTTCGCGAGGGCACATGGTCCATCGTCGGATTGCATCTAAAATATCGAATGTGTCGTTTTAATTGATGAGAAGAGGCACGCGGTCCCCTTTGTTTAAAGAGGGGATTCATGATTTCTGACCATTGCTACCTCAAGACACATGATGTTGGATGTTGTGTGTGGGCCATTCTTATATTCTTTTGTATGATGTAACATGGACTATCATAGTATTAAAGGTTGTCGTACCCGTGTGATGTTATGAATTAATTTTATCATCCCAGTCTTATTTATGTTGTTGAGTGGTATCAGATTTTAGTCTTAGCCCATGCTTAGTAAGAGAGAAAGTGTTTTCATTGTGCAGTATCTCCCACGAAATAGGTGACGTAGTATTGTGTTATTTGTTGTGTTTGCGGTGGAGTACTTGGACTCAATTTCGACTGTCGTATCATGATGAGTTAGATGCCTTAGCAATAAGAAATGGGTCCTGAGAGAACTTAATCGTACATTTCCATCTGAAACTTATCCTTTCTGTTTTTAAAATATACGAGGGATGATGTAGAGATATGTTGCAAAGGTGCTGAGATAACTCAGTCTTATCCCGCAAGAAAGTGGATATAAAGCTTGGTCTTGGGTGAATTTTCATGGCTTGTAGGTGCATTTTAAGATCGTTGTTAGTCGAGTGATCATAATTGCGAGCGTGTAAATGATGAAAATAGATATAAAATATATATAGTAGGAAAATATTATTTCAAAGATAATTTATTCATACCAGTTTGTAAAAGAGAAAAAATAGTAAATAATTTTCTAACGAAACCTATATTATATAAATGTTTGTTTATTTAGGTTTTGGTCCTACTATGACATATGTATGCCAATCTTTTTTACAAGAGGTGTTAGAGATTATTTTTGTGGATGAATTTTCCTGTAGTTTGTTGGCACATTGTTGGTAAGTTATTTTGGAAGTTATTGTCGGGTTGGCATCGTAAACGAGTTACCGTCGTGTTGCCTTGGTTGAGTGATCCAAATAAGTCGACCCATAATGCCTTGCGTGTCAGGCTTGTCAATGGTTTGTCCAGTGTTGCATGACTGAGAGTGTCGTGAGATAGGGTACCCCACATTGTGAGTTTGGATTTGAAGAGGCGTGTTGATTGTATGCCCGCAAAGGGTGGTGGACGATCATAGATTTTTTATTATAGGTTGTTGTACAAGTTTGATTGAGCTATCGTGAAGTAGTATTTGAACAAGGAAATTGTTGTAAATTTTGAAATTTCTCCAGCTCTACATTGTACTGATTGTGCGGGGCTAAGTAAAGGTACGTTGGAGGAGTAGGTCGTCCACCGGGTTGCATGGTTAGTCGAGCTGTCTGTGGAGCAAAGATTTATGACCTCATTCCTTGCATGTATGTCTGGCTCATCGCAAAGGATGTGCCAAAGGCTGGCATGAGAGCTTATTTTGGATATTACTTGGTGAGAGTGGCTAATCACAGAGAAAGTAACGAATGCTTCCTTATATTATAAAGGGCCTAGTCAGATGCCTTAGTAAGGTCAAATGGTGTGTTCTTCGGAGCACTGTAAATGAATGTGGTTTGATAATCGAAGCCTTTTTCGTAAAGATCACGTCGTTGAGTATCTTTTGGATTTAGTGCAATAAGTGATGATAATGCATGGGTAAACCATTGGTTACCGGTGTTTGCGGGGTGGAGTTTGCATTATAATGTATATATGTCGAATAGCTAGCAGGTGGCCACCGCGGGTGTGCCCATGCTCTGAGTTTATTATTGTATTTTTGATTTGCTTCTCTAGTTTCCTGGAAGTAAATCCTATTGGCGTATTATGTATAAGTAACACACAAAATTCGTTTTTTTCAGTATGTAATCGAGTGTTTTGCTAACATTCCGTTGAGAACTGAGTAGGTTCCATGCTTTTAAAGGCAGCCGACATGGCTTTGTATGAGAGAAGGAACTCATGGATTAAAGCACCATTGTGCGGTTATCCCTATTGTTGACCAAAAATTGCATTTCAAATGTTCTGGGTTTCTAGTGAGTACAAATCTTGGTTTCAAATTCGTTCTTGCTTACCAAAAGATTACGCAACATTGGAGGAGGGCTTTGTAAATAAGTCATAAATAGGTTGGTGGAGAAGGTATGGTTCCGGCAGATGTATCTATATATGGCTCTGCTACTTTTTCGGGGAGCATGGTTAGTATTGCTGGTAGGTCTTGGAGCATAGAATCGACAATTGGTTATTCTTGTTTTTGTTTCGTTAGATGAGTGACAAGTGTGACAGTTTTGTATTTCCCAGTTGGGATAAAGGATAGTAACCTTCTTTGTTTGTATGTTGGATGTTTCTCCATTGAAATGGGAGACATGAGGTATTTAACCTAGATCGTCTAGATTGACCGAGATTATTGGGACCCAACTTAATTGTGATATTGCTTGATTTTATTGGTCACGATCCTGATGAGCTGACGATCCTGATGAGCTGACGGGTCATGTCTAGAAATAACATCAAATGTTTGTCTATTATGGCCGTGATTTAGGTATTGTGGAATCAGAAGATAAAGATGGAATTGTTTGCCAAGGTATGTGTCTCATATGTTCAGCTATTAGCTTTTGCTTCCACCTGTAAGACCCCTACGAGTTGGCACGCGCTAGTCGTTGGATGGGCCGCATTGGCACCACAATGTGACCACAGACTAGCAATCTTATTTGGTGCATCAGAGAGCTTTGTTGGACTCTTCATACAATCTAATGACTCTTGACGGATAAGAGGGATGACATAGTAAATGTGGTAAGACAAGGAGCACGATAGCTGGAGTTGGCGCGCGACATGGCACGATGATGGCAAAAGATCAAACGGGGAACTTTGGTTCAAGTGCAAGGGTTTCGTTTGAAATGCGATAGGATTGGCGATTGAGCATGCAGATGGAAATAACTTAAAGGAGGTGTGGACAAAAGATGGCACAAATAAATATGGAGGTGGCCCTATGTGGCCCGGTGGTCACGCGCGGCGGCCCATGCTGGCACACAAGCTGGCCGGCCAGACTGGGCCAGATGGGCCAAAACGCAAAATGGATGGGCCAAACCCATTTTCGCCCGTCCCATAATTTGATAAGTGTTAGATTCAATTATAAAGAACCTCCCCACGAAGGTTGGGAGCATTTACACGTCTGGTGAAGAAGTTAGGACATGATTAATCTTGAAGATAGTGAAATCATGGACAACTGCCCACGACTGCCAAAAGTACGTTCACCACTAGATGCGGTTGAGAAAATCATGGGAAGTGGCCGAGGAGTTTAGGAACGTGACACGGAAAAATCGGGAGTTATGTTTGGCCAACAGATCGTGGCCAAGCTGGCACGCCAGAACAGGGCCACTCGGCCCCGTTTGGCCAGCCACGTGCGCCTGGTTTTTAGGAACTCCAGGCAGATCACTACTTTACTCGAGCCAAGTTTTAACCACGTCTTCTATAACCATAAAGAGGTTACTTGGTGAAATTTCAGATCGAACGCACGAGATTTGATATGCCAAATCGATGGGCCAAGATTCTGCCACATGGCCATTTCAAATTTTAAGGAAGTAGTTGGCTTTCTTTGCCTATAAATAGATTGTAGATCAGTTCTAGAGAGGTTAGGCTTTAGTACTGAGAGTGTGAACATTATTGTAATATCTGGAGGTATTACTCATTTATTAATATAGTAAAGGTTGGGGTCGGAGTCCTGTAAACTTGCATGTGTTCTTTATCTTAGTGTCTTGTCTCATATATATTGTTGTGCAACTCTTGAAACACTTACTTGCAAATCTGAGTTAATTGTTAAATTGTCAAACTCACTTTGACATAGGGTAGAAGACTACTAACTAAAGTAGGGACTTTAGGCCGCACACGACGAAAGATCCATAGCGAAAAATTACCTGTGTGACAACTGGTATCAGAGCAACAAACGATACCAAGAACTGGTATCAGAGCAAGAGACGATACCAAGATCTGGTATCGAAGAGGATTTTGAAGCATCTACAATTTTGAAGACCGAGCTCAAGCAGACTGAAAGGATACCTAACTAGTATTAGAACAAGGTGGCAAGATGACCCTATCCGACGCGAAGGAAAGAATCTCTCGTTTGGAGTACCTAATAGGAGAACCAAGTGAAGATGGAGTTAGTGTGTTCGTTCATATTTCTGAATTGTCGGAGAAAATTCAGAACGGTGTCAATATCTATTCCGACATGAGGAAAGATATAGATAAAAGCATCAGGAAGGTAATTCGAGACGTAAACAACCTCTCGATTTGCTTCAATGAACGAATTGAAAAACTGTCTGAAGAAGTATCACTACTTAGACGGGCTGTTTCAAATACTTCTCCAAGAGAAGGCTCTTCAAAGGTAAAAATACATAAACCTAAGCCCTTCGACGGTTCAAGGAACTCAAGGGAACTTGAGAATTTCTTATGGGATCTTGAAAATTACTTCCAAGCTGCCAAAATCCCGGAGGCGGAGCAAGTAACGATTTCTAGCATGTACCTAACTGGAGATGCAAAGTTATGGTGGAGATCCAGACTAGAAGATGACGTCAATGCTCATAGAGACAAGATAAGAACGTGGTTTACACTTAAAAGGAATTGAAGGATCAATTCCTACCTTGCAACACGACCTGGGTTGCAAGGGAGAACTTGAAGTCGCTACGACATATTGGTACCATTCGTAGCTACGTGACTAAGTTCAGTTCTTTAATGATGGACGTTAAATATATGTCCAAGGAGGACAAATTGTTCAAATTTTTGTCAGGATTGCAAAATTGGGCACAAGTGTAGTTACACAAGCAAGGAGTTTCAGATTTGCCTAGTGCCATGGCTTCAGCCGAGGGTCTAATGGATTTTAGACAACAACCTTCTTCAATCACCACTGCGAAGAAGAGCAAACCAGACATGAGTAACCAAGTTGACAACAAATACAGTACTAGAAAGCCCAAAACCAATTCCAAACATGGTGGTGACAACGATGGTACGGAAGATGCCACGCAATCAAGAAAGGGATGTTTCATTTGCGACGGTGCCCATCGTGCACGCGATTGCCCAAGGCGTGCAAAACTGGCTCCGTTGGCCGCAGACAGTGAGGATGGTGATGGATATGTCAATCCTCTACAATTACTTAACGTTATAACCCAAGATGATCAAAGACAACATAACATGCTAATGCAAACTATGGTGAAGGTAAATGGGAAGACAGCCAAAGCAATGTTTGACACAGGAGCAACGCACAATTTCTTGGCCGCAAGAGAAGTTAGGAAACTTGGCCTAGAATTACCAAAAGCACAAGCAAGGTCAAAGCCATGAATTCGAACGCACTACAAGTATGTGAAATGACCATCACAAACTTGAGCATTGGCGAATGGCAAGGACAGTGCAAGGTAATGGTGGTACCGCTCGATGATTTCGATTTGATACTCGGAATGACTTCTTCATGAAAGCCAAGGTAATGTTGGTACCATATTTGAATGGAATGTTCATCAACGATGAAACTTTTCCATGTTTCGTGAAATTGTAGCGACCGAATGGAAAAAGGAAGGGATCGATCAACTCTTCCAAGGCACCTTATGGCGCCATGAGTCTACTTCAGCAGAAACAAGATGGAGATCTTCGAGTAAATGTGGGTAAGGGGACGTTAAAGGAGGTAACTGGTTATATAGGTCAGAAACGGAAGGATGAACACAAAGAGGAGGATATTTTAGACTTGATACCTCCCAACAAAGTGGCGAACCTAAGAGGTTACTTAGGCTTGGAAAATTACAATCGCTAGTTCATCATAGGCTATTCCACGGTTGGAAGCCCTCTGACCAACTTGTTGAAGACAAAAAGAGTTTGGGATTTTCAGATCAAAGGAAAGCTTACATTTAACAAGTCAAAATCAGCAACATGCAAGTTGTTGTATGTCACGGATGGCATGTTGGGACTAACCAACGATATTATTTAGAAGGATCTATCAAAGAAGACGCATGATACACAACATGCGAACCTCAACATAAAAGGGATGGTAACTCTTCTATTTAGATTATTTTACTCTCAAAAAATTAGAAATGGCATGATGGATCATGTCAAGCCTTATCAAAAGTGTGAAGCCACATTCGACAAGCCAGCAACAAACAACTTACTGTATGCCTATGGTGGCATGCTGGGGCTAACCAGCGGTGAGAACCGAATATCAAGGGAGACACAAGACACTCAATGGGCTGGTCATCCATACACGGAGCGGACGATGACTCTCTTATCTTGGTCGTATTATTGGCCAAAGATAGAACAAGACGTAGCGGACTATGTCAGGACTTGTCTAGATTGCTAAGTAGACAAGGCGAAAAAGAAGCAAACACGCTTAATAAAGTTGTTGCTTATTCCTAAAAGGCCATGGATCTCATCCTCAATGGAAAGTATCTCTATAGGGATAGGTGGATCAAAATTAATGACGTCCACAACAAACCATCCGCGGACGGATGGGCAGACCAGATGCATCATTGCGCTGTTAGAAAATTTGCTAAGGCATGATGCTATCACAAGCCAAAGGAAACGGGTGGAATTTCTCGGTGCAACTCAATGTTTCTACAATATTGACAGTTCGTCATCAAAAGGTTTAATTCCCGCAGAAGTTACTATGGGAGATCGTCCAAGAACACCGTTAGGAGTGGCGAAACAAAAGGATCAAGGAAGGTTTCCAACAACCTATCATTTTAGTAGAGACAAGGAAGATCGCATATACTTAACGAAGGAGGAAGAGAAGATCCTAGAGACTCGCACACAAGGTGAAAGGAAGTTGAACCAGAAAAGAAATTTTTTGGCATGATGGAAAGGAGAAGACCCAGGAGAGGGAACGTGGGAACAAGATAACCTAGGGGAATTTGAAGAGGAACTCATGTAACATGTCAATGACGCTCCGATGAGGACATCGGAATCACCCGGTGGGGGTGGTTTGTAAGGCCCCTACGAGTTGGCACGCGCTAGTCGTTGGATGGGCCGCATTGGCACCACAATGTGACCACAGACTAGCAACCTTATTTGGTGCACCAGAGAGCTTTGGTGGGCTCTCCGTACAATCTAATGACTCTTGACGGACAAGAGGGATGGTATAGTAAATATGGCTAAGACAAGGAGCACGATAACTGGAGTTGGCGCACGACATGGCACGATGATGGCATCAACCGGGGGAACTTTGGTTCAAGTGCAAGGGGTTCGTTTAAAGTGCGATAGGATTGACGATTTTGCATGCAGATGGAAATAACTTAAACGAGGTATGGACAAAATATGGCACAAAGAAATATGGACGTGACCCTATGTGGCCAAGTGCTCACACGCGGCGGCCCATGCTGGCACACAAGCTGGCCGGCCAGACTCGGCCAGATGAGACAGAACAGGCCAAAACGCAAAATGGATGGGCCAAACCCATTTTCGACAGTGCCATAATTTGATAACTGTTAGATTCATTTATAAAGAACCTCTCGACGAAGTTTGGGAGCATTTGCACGCCTGGTGAAGAAGTTAGCACATGATTAATCTTGAAGATAGTGGAAATCATGGGCAACTACCCACGACTGCCAAAAGCACGGTCACCACTAGATGCGGTTGATAAAATCATGGGAAGTGGCCCAGGATTTTAGGAACGTGATACGGAAAAATCGGGAGTTATGCTTGGCCAACAGATCGTGGCCAAGCTGGCACGCGAGAACAAGGCCACTCGGCCCCGTTTGACCGGTTACGTGCCCCTGGTTTTCAGGAACTCGAAGCAGATCACTACTTTACTCGGGCCAACTTTTAACCACGTCTTCTATAACCATAAAGAGGTTACTTGGTGAAATTTCAGATCGAACACACGAGATTTGATGTGCCAAATCGATGGGCCAAGATTCTGCCACATGGTCATTTCAGATTTTATGGAAGTAGTTGGCTTTCTTTGCCTATAAATAGATTGTAGATCAGTTCTAGAGAGGTTAGGCTTTAGTAATGAGAGTGTAAACATTATTGTAATATCTGTAGGTATTACTCCTTTATTAATATAGTAAAGGTTGGGGTCTGAGTCCCGTAAACTTGCGTGTGTTCTTTATCTTAGTGTCTTGTCTCATATATATTATTGTGCAACTCTTGAAACACTTACTAGCAGATCTGAGTTAAGTATTTCCACTTTGGTTCATGTGTCGTCTTTCATTTTTGACAAATTCATAAAGTTTGCCTCTTGAAACACTTACTTGCAGATCATGTTAGGTATGTTTTCATCATTTCCAGGTTGTCCTTCTAGAGTTCTGCCACCAGGTTGTGGAATTGTGTTTCTAAGATGGCTCTTACTTCATTCGATGGATCGATTTCATCATTCATTTTCTCCTTTTTTTCTCGATATTTCATCTTTAATTTCTACAACAATGTTATATGTAAGAATTTGAAATTCTTATATAGGGTTTTTAGAATAGAGTTAAAGAATCACCATTCCCTAGTGAAGTCGCCATGTGATAAGGGCTATAAAGGTTGTAAGCTGATTTTATTCATGAATTTATATCTCTTATATAGGGAAGTGTGACAATTTACATTTATTACACGACATTGATTATATCTTAATTATGAAATATTATAACAACTTGAGGATTGTAATCTTAAGGACCCTGGATTTACAGGGTTAAACTTTACCTGGTCCAATAATCATAAGTGGAAACCCTTGGACAAGGTTTTACACGGTGATTATTCGAGATAATATTTTAATATCACTATGGTGAAGCATCTGGCCAGAACTGGGTCAGATCATTCACCCTTAGTAATATCAGTCTCAACAATGTTAACAAATCCTAAACCATCATTTAGATTCCAAAATATGTGGTTATACCATCAGGACTTTGAGAACAGTGTGAAAAATAATTGGACTTCTCTAATAGATACAACACCCTTTATTAATTCCCCAATACATTCCTTTTGGTACAAACTAAAGAGACTTAAAACCCACTTAAAAATTTGGAATAAAGAGTTTTCGATAATATATTTGATTGCATTGAAAAAATTGAAGAGGAAGTTAAGATAGTTGAATGCATATTAGAACAATCTAATACCATAAAGAACAAAATGAAACTGTCTGAGTTAAAGGCTAATCACTTAATTTTGCTTGCCAGAGAAGAAACTTTATGGCAGCAAAAAAGTGCTGCAATATGGTTAAAAGATAGAGATAATAATACCAAAACTTTTCATAATTTTGTTAAAAAAAGAAGAAACAGGAATAAAATTAATGAGATTATAGATAATAATGTACTCTTAGAAGACCAAAGTTTAATAGGAGAATTTGCAGTCAAGTTCTTCAAAGAGTTATTTAACTATCAATCAAGTGATTCAGTCCCTGAATTTTAATCTGATATAATACCTAATCTGATAAATGACCAAGATAATAGTTCAATACTAGAGAATCCAACAATTGATGAAATACATTTAGTTATTAAGAGTCTAAATAGTAATATTGTATTTGGAGTTGATGGTTTCAACTCCAGGTTCCATCAAGAATGCTGGTCTATCATTAAAGATGATTTTGTAAGGCTATAATTGCATACTTTAATAACTCTATATTTCCAAAAGGTATGTTTGCAACCTCAATTTGTTTAACCCTAAGACCAATTCACCTAAAACTTGGTCAGACTTCAGACCAATAAGCTTGTGCTCTGTTTTTAACAGAATAATTTCAAAACTAACCAAGAATAGATTATCAATATTACTACCTAAAATAATATTAAAGGAGCAAAGAGGTTATGTACCTAATAGGAATATTCAGGACAACATCTTAATCATACAAGAATTGGTATATGATCTTAATAAAAAAATGTAGATGTAATAATATAATAATCAATCTAGATATGAAAAAAGCATTTGACAAGTTAAGCTTTAATTTCATACATCAAGTAATTCATGCTTTTGGATTTAACAACAGAGTTATTAACTTAATCAAAATATGAATTGAAAATATATTCTACTCTGTTATCATAAATGGAATTGCTTATGGATTCTTTAAATCAAGTAATGGTACCAGACAGGGGGATCATTTATCCCCCCTCTCTTTTCATTATAGCTAAAGAGTTTTTAATAAGAGGTATTAATAAAACCGTATGTCA
The DNA here is from genome assembly GCA_036936605.1 of Limnanthes douglasii subsp. nivea. Lineage (NCBI taxonomy): Eukaryota > Viridiplantae > Streptophyta > Magnoliopsida > Brassicales > Limnanthaceae > Limnanthes > Limnanthes douglasii. The sequence continues at coordinate 267,596,255 of JAUPFV010000002.1, read as the reverse complement.
AGATCCTCAACTCATATACAAAATTAGAGGTTCATTCAACATCAACTCCTTAGCTTTTGCAGATGATGTTGTGTTGTTCATAAATGGCTCAATTAAAAATGGTAAAAAACTCTGTACTTTCATAGATACATATCAACTATTATCTGGTCAACAAATTAACATACAAAAAACCACTTCTATATCTCCACATTTCATGACTAAGCAACGCATTAGTACTCTGGAAAACACTCTAGGGTTTAGACACAGCTATCTGCCTTTCAAACATTTAGGAATCCATATCTTTTTATCTAATAAGCAGTGTTACTATGATGAACTGATACAAAAAATAAGATCAAATATTATTAACTGGAACTCAAAATCCTTATCTTTTGGTGGAAGGTTGATCTTTATTAAATCAGTAATATTATTAACAGAATAAACAACCTCCTCAATAACTTTCTCTCGGGTTATAGTGAAATTAATAGGACTATAATTTGGACTAACTGGACAAAAAATTGTAAAATCTATAGTGAAAATGGTCTTAATGTTAGAGATATTTTGTATACTCAAACTGCATTCTCGTTAAGCTATGGTTGAACTTTAGGGAAAACAAACCTATGTAGGAAAATTTAATGCATGACATTTATTGTTCAGAACTTCACCCATTACAAGTCTTGGTTAAACAATTAGACTCAGACGTATGAAAGAGAATGAATAAAATTAGGTTTCAAGCTGAGGAAAATAAATACTGGATTATTGGTAAAGGGAATATAGACTTTGATCTAGCTAAATGGCATTATTCTAACTCATTAATAAAACTAGTACCTAATGAAAGAAACAACTGGTATAAACAAACAAAGGTTAATAAATTCTGGACCAATTTCATATGGAATATGCCTAAACTAAAAACTGAAGTAATATTCTCAACAAAAATTAACAGAATCTTAAAAATTTCAATCAATCCAACCTGTGAGGATTCTTTCATCTGGAAACTTTCTCCAGATGGTAAATTCAATCTAAAATCTACTTTAAATGAAATCAGACCTAAACAACTACAATCTAATTTCAAAAGTAAATTATGGAATAACATTTCACCTAAGAAATGTTCAATAGCCCTATGGAGGGTACTAATCTTAATACCAGTATATTCAACCCTTCAACTAAGAGGATTCCATCTAGCATTTAAGTGCGAGTTTTACCCTGAATGTGAGTCCTTAAATCATATATTTGTATCTTGCCCAATCTCTTGGGAAGTATGGCAGCATTTTTCTGGAATATTTAATATCATCATAGATCAACATATGACTATTAATCATATTATTAATAAATGACTCTTATCTACAACTAAAAAAACACATGGTAGAACTATTCTACCTTTCTATCTTGAATGCAAGAAACAAAACAAAACATAATAACTTACCATTTTCTGCTAAATCTATTATTGACCATGTTATATACCTTATCACTACATTAGATAGAGCACAACTGATTAGATCAAAACACTTGAGTAAAGATCATCATAAAGCTAGACATATACAATGTTTTAACCAAATGCCAAACACACAAAACTGCATATATATTAAATGGCATCCACCTCCTATAAACAGGCTCACGATTAACTGTGATGGCTCCTCATTAAAGAATGGTGTGTCTAGCAGTGGGTTTATTATAAAGAACAATGATAGTGAACTGATCATTGCTCAAGGCACTTTGTTAGGTAAATGTTCATATATCATAGCTGAAACTTTAGCTTTGTTAAAAGGATTGGTATTTTGTAATCAGAATGATCTTATAGCTATAGATGTAGAAATAGACTCACTCATATTGTTTAACATGTTAGCATTTGGTAAGTGCCATTGGTTTATGTCTAAATTTTTTAGTTATTGTATAAATTTATTTCACCCACAAATGGTACTAAAACATAAATATAGAGAAGAGAATTCAGCGGCATATTGGATTTCCAAATTTACTCTAAAAGAAAGGAAAGATTGTTCTTTTCATGGTCTTGAATCTCCTGCCCCTTTTATTGCTATTATCTTGCTAGAAAGCTTGAATATGGGATATATTAGGATCATAATTTAAAAGCTAACTAACCTGTGACAGGTTTTATACCTGACCAATATCTTTTCGTTTTGCAGGTAAATGAATAAACTACTCTCAATCAAGCAAGGTGACAGTCAACTAACAAGAATTTAAGGAGAAGATGGAGTAGAACTTGGAGAAGTAAGAAGAAGAGATCGGTTGAAGCTATAGGGCCTAAAGATTTTTGTTGGAAAACAGAACATTAAAGCAACAAGAAATCGGCAACTTGTTATATATTATCTACATTCACAATAATCATGTATAAATATGAGCTCAACTGTCAAACTTGGAATGTACTAAATTTTTTTATTAATACAAATTTGTATTTCTTGGAAAAAAATAATTCATATCTTCAGAATACAAAATGAAGCAGCGGATTGGTTAGCAAAATCAACCCTCAAATCTAACAAAATCTTGGATTTCGAAGAAAACTGGGCTTCTGTTAGACTCAAAGCAATTGTTTTTCTCGAAGGATTTGGGTTGGGTTATCTGAGAATCAACCTCAATTTTTATTAATTGAAGAAATTTAGCGGTGGAGCATAGATCTTACCCGAATTTGAAAAAATTTATGTAATTGAAGAAATTTGTGATTTTTTTCTGCATGCTCGGATTTGTTCTTTGGGCTGAGTGTGGTTGCTTTGGTGAAGTTTGGAAAGATATCGTTGGTTGAAGCTTGAAGCTTTATGTAGAAGTTGGGAGGTGGTAGGGTATAAGCTAAGCTTAGTCGTTTATGGAGGTTTTGGCTCAAAATTTGGGTTTGGCGATGAAGGATTATAGAGAGGCCGATTGTTGAGAAGTTGTGTAATTAGGGTTTGTTTTCTGTAATTGGAGATTTCAATTTGTGTTGTGTATCTAGTTGTTTACAACGTGTAATTTTTTTTTCAATTATCTAATAAATATCTCAATTTTATATTAAAATAATTAAATAAAAAATTAGGATATGCTTCCCCGAGCTACAAAAATTGTGAATATATAAAATTAAAAGAAAAACTTACTAGGGAGGTTCCAGTCGTGACTAAGTTAGTCTTCCAATTACTAACAAACACAAATGATCTCTTCTGACTCTTGTCGGTATCAAAGAGGTCATCTCATAATTTTGAACTCATCGAGCATTGATAGATAGTTGTAGGGAAAGTCAGGTGAAAAGGCAAATATTATATTGGGAAGGGCAGCCCACAAAGTTCTTCCCTGACAACCATGGCTATAAAAAGATGTCGAACGCTATGGGAAAAGTGAATAAGACATACATCCTTTTTGTGCGAGTAATCCAAAATCCAACGATGAAGATTGAAATCGAAAACTAACTTCGAATGCGACTGTAAAAAAATGGTTTCATTGATCCGAACATCGCATGCATCTTTAGACGTTTGGACACGAACATCCTAATGTAATCTGGGATGTCCAATTCAACACACAATTCATGTAAATTCTCGGGTACATGGGCTAACTCCATCTGAATGCATGGTAGGTCGACTTTATTCGGATGAGAGACGGACTGTCCATCCACTTGAAAGTGTTAAGAATATCAAGCCCATATAAAGCCCAAACTCGTTAGCTTTCTTTTATTATAAATAAGAGCATATGATGTACTAATTGATAGATTTCTGAATAATACAAAAACCCTAGCCGTCTAGCGGTTTCTTCTTTTTGTTCATTCTTTTGTTCTTTCTTTTACATGGTATTAGAGTCAGAAGTAAACTGATCGCGTAAATGTAACAATCAGATTTATCAGGTATTTGATTTCGTATTAGATCTGATTGATAAAATTATCAGGTATTTAATTTCGTATTAAATCTGATTGATAAAATTATCAAGTATTTGATTTCGTATTAGATCTGATTGATAAAATTGTAAGTGGAATTTATCGGTGAAATTGGGGCTTAGAAGGAATCGAAATTGCAAAAGTATTGGTTAACAATATTTTTTTGTTAAAATTGCATTGTTAACTTATTGGTAAAGTTGCATCTCGGGGAACAATCAGAATTAAATTAAGGAAGATTGGGAAAATTGCATTGTGTAAATTATTGGTAAAATTGCATAAAAGCATTGTTCGGCAAAATCACAAGAGTAGCGGCTAAGATTATTGTGTTTTGGAAAAATTACACTAGATAAATTTCAGGTAAAATTGCACAAAAGTATTATTCGGCAAAGAAAAGTTATGTCCGATAAATGTGGTTTGTTGAAATAGTGGTAAAATTGCATTGTTGAATTCTGTTGTTCGATTGGGATATATTCTTTCTGGAGAAAATGACATGAAAGGACGACTCTATGCAGTCGATTGGAACTCAGCTCAATGGAAAAAATTACTCTTACTGGAGCTATGTTATGAAAAACTTTCTTCGTGGCAAACACATGTGGGGATATGTTTCAGGTACAAAACTTCAACCTTCTAATACACATAGTAGTGAGAATTATGCTACATTGCTTGACACGTGGGAAACTGATAATGCGAAGATCATCACTTGGATCAACAATTCTGTAACCCAATCAATCGGTACTCAGTTGGCCAAATACGACACTGCAAAAGAGGTTTGGGATCATTTAGAAAGACTGTATACGCAGTCTAATTTCGCTAGACAGTATCAATTAGAATTTGACATCCGCTCCTTACAGTAAAATGATTTGCTTATTTCTGATTTTTATGCTGCTATGTCTGATTTATGGGATCAATTAGCTTTTACAGAGTCTGCAGAACTGAAAGCATGCAAACCTTATATAGCTCGCAGAGAAGAGCAAAGATTGGTACAATTTTTTATGGCCCTACTCTCCGATTTCGAAGGATTGCGAGGAACTATTCTTCATAGATCTCCTCTTCCAACGGTTGATTCAGTTGTCCATGAACTCATTGTTGAAGAAACACGACTAAAAACTCATATTGAAAAGGGGTCCAAAACCAATTTTCATAGTGTGTTTGCTGTTCCAAACCAACGATCTTATGCTTCAAACCAGTCTAGATTTACACCCAATGGAGCAAGAGTTGCATTTGATGAGTGCCCTTTTTGTAAAAGTAAAAACCATTGGAAATCACAATGCACGCTACTGAGAGAAAAACAACAGCAATCATCTAAGCAATGACCCTCTCAGCAACGTTCTTTAGAGCAACATACACGTCCTATTCAACAATTTCGTCCTCCATTTAGTCCCCCACAGTTTACTGCTGCTGCTGCATCTTTAGAAGATCCTGATAGCACCACACCACCCTCTGGAATGGACCTTCAGATTCTAGAATCTTTTAAACAGTTTCTTGCTTCTAATCCTGCTGCTATGTCTACGTCAATATCTCACACAGGTCTGTCTACGTCTTCTGCTTGAGGTATTCCTTCTTCTTTGTGGATTTTAGATTATGGGGCATCTCGTCATATGTATCCCTGCATGCCATACTTTGCTTCTTTGTCTCATGTTTCACCAATGTCAGTCTTTTCTTCTTGTGATACATCAATGTCAGTAGAGGGTCTTGGGTCTATTTCTACTCCACATATATCACTTCCTGATGTTTATTATGTTCCAAAACTTGCCTTAAATCTTGTTTCGGTTAGTCAGTTATGTAAATCTGGTCATTGGTTCTTATTTTCTGATTCCGTCTGTGTTATACAGGATCAACGTACTCAGAAAGTGATTGGGATAGGCCGTATATTGGGAGAGCTATATGTCTTGGATGAAGTTAAAGTCGTTAATGTCGCAGCTTCTAGTGTCGATTTGTCTTCTTTTCGCTTAAGTCTGTTGTCATTTGACTTTTATTTCTGGCATTCCCGTTTAGGACATGTTTCTGCATCGCGTCTAAAAATTTTAGTCTCCACAAGGTGTTTTAGGCCGTATAAACACCTGTAATATTTCTGATTGTAGTGGATGTAAACTTGCCAAATTTTCGGCTTTACCTTCTAATAAAAGTGTCTCTTCTTCCATTACTCCTTTTGATTTAATTCATTCTGATGTCTGGGGTCCATCTCTTGTCTCCACAAAGGGTGGTTCATCCTATTATGTATCTTTCATCGATGATTATACTCGATATACTTGGGTTTATCTTATGAAACGAAGATCAGATTTTCTTGGACTTTATAGAGAATTTCGGGCACTTGTTAAGACTCAACATTCTGCTGTCGTAAAATGCTTCAGGTGTGATTTAGGAGGTGAATATACATCCAGTGATTTTACTCAGTTACTTGCATCTGATGGTACCATACATCAGTCTTCTTGCACTGACACCCCTCAGCAGAATGGTGTTGCAGAAAGAAAACATCGTCACCTTGTTGAGACTGCTCGTTCTTTGCTTTTATTTGCTGAGGTTCCTACTATTTTTTTGGGAGAAGAAATTCATATTGTTGTATATGTGATTAATCGAATACCCACTGCACATAATTCAGGTCTGTCTCCCTTTCAAAAATTATATGGACAACCTCCATATTATTCTTCATTGCGAGTGTTTGGATGTACATGTTTTGTCCTTTGTCCTCATGTAGAACGCAATAAATTGGATCCTAAAACCGCAATATGTGTTTTTTTGGGTTATGGTATTAGACAGAAAGGTTATCGTTGTTTTGATCCCACCAGTCAGAAACTTTATGTCTCTCGACATGTTACATTTCTTGAGAATATCCCGTTTTATTCGATTCCGGCGAAATCACATGATATAACAAGTACCAAACTTCGGTCGATTGATCCTTTTGAAAATAATGACACCATACATGCTGAAATTGATGTGCCTAGTAATACTTCTATGACAGATGATACTAGTTCTCCTCCATCAATGCCTGAATCAGTTCCTTCTTTTGGTGAACCAACAGATTCGCCTCTTAGAAGATCTACTCGCCCAAGTAAGTCTACCAAACTACTAGATTTTGCGTATTCTTCTTACTCAGCTCCTTTTGCCTCTTTCATAGCAAACATACATGATTTATATGAACCCCGGTCATTTAAAGAAGCTGTTTATGATCCTCGTTGGCAAAATACAATAGTCGAAGAGCTCGCTGCTCTTTACCAAACTCATACATGGGATATAGTTAAGTCTCAATCTGGTAAGCATATAATCGGTTCTCGGTGGGTTTTTAAAATTAAAACAAAATCTGATGGATCTGTTGAAAGATATAAGGCTCGTCTTGTAGCAAAAGGGTATTCACAGAAGTATGGTATGGATTATGATGAAACATTTGCCATAGTGGCAAAAATGACGACTGTTCATACTTTTATTGCGGTTGCTTCTGTTCGCCAGTGGAAAATCTTCCAACTCGATGTCAAAAATTCATTTTTGAATGGTGATCTTCATGAGGAGGTTTACATGACTCCTCCTTCAGGTTTTGTTCACCAACCAGGTGAATTTTGTCGACTTAGGAAAGCCTTATATGGACTCAAACAAACTCCTCGTGTCTGGTTTGAAAAATTCTCTACGGTTATAACTTCACTTGGTTTTCTTACTAGTAATCATGATTCGGCCTTGTTTATCAAATGTACTAGTGTAGGACGAATTATTTTATCCTTATATGTAGATGATATGATCATTACAGGTGATGATATTGATGGCATTGCAGCACTAAAACGTGATTTGGCTCAGCGTTTTGCGATGAAAGACTTGGGACTATTACGATATTTTTTAGGTATTGAGGTGGCTCACTCTCCAAAAGGTTATATTCTCTCTCAGACAAAATATATATATTTGATTTATTCGAACGAGCGTGACTTTCTGATAACAGAACGGTAGATACTCCTCTTGAAACCAATGCTCGGTATTCTCCGACTGATGGCGTTCCTTTGTCAGATCCAAGTCTATATCGAACTCTTGTAGGGAGCTTGGTCTATCTTACAGTTACTCGACCAGATATAGCTTATGTTGTTCATGTGGTCGGTGAGTTTGTTACTGCTCCTACATCTGTTCATTGGGGAGCTGTTCTTCGAATATTGAGATATCTTCGTGGCACTCAGTTCCAGAGCCTTTTATTTCCCTCGACCTCTTCACTTGAACTACATGCCTATAGCGATGCTGATTGGGATAGTGATCCTCATGACCGAAAATCTACTACCGGTTTCTGTATTTTTCTTGGAGATTCATTAATATCATGGAAAAGCAAGAAACAAGATGTTGTCTCTAGATCGTCTACTGAAGCTGAGTATCGTGCTATGGCTGTCACCACATGTGAGATTGTTTGGTTACGATGGCTTCTTGCAGATATAGGGGTTAATGTTACTAAACCAACTTCCCTACATTGTGATAACAAAAGCGCCATGCAGATAGCAAAGAATTCAGTTTTCATGAGAGGACGAAGCACGTTGAAATAGATTGTCATTTCACTCGACATCATCTTCAGATCGGCACCATCTCACTTCCATATGTTCCATCAGTTTTGCAGATTGCTGATATTTTCACAAAGGCTCAGTCCACAGCGCGGTTTCGTTTTCTTTGTGACAAACTCTCAATGCTTATTACTGTTGCATTGTAAGTTTGAGGGAGGGTGTTAAGAATATAAAGCCCATATAAAGCCCAAGCCCGTTAGCTTTCTTTTATTATAAATAAGAGCATATGTTGTACTAATTGATAGACTTCTGAATAATACAAAAACCATAGCCGTCTAGCGGTTTGTTCTTTTTGTTCTTTCTTTTGTTCTTTCTTTTACAGGAATGAGGAAATTCGAGGTTCATCTTAAGGGTGGTGGCGATTAGTGTCGCGTAGAGTGATGCACTTGTCAATTTTATAGGGAATGTCAACTTTAACAGCTTCATTAGGAGATGACTCCCAAACTTTTTCTTTCCTAGATCGTCTACAAAAATGTTGGTCGATAAAAGTAATTTTGGCACTAGTAAAGCGGTGTGTTGAAACACTTGGTCAATCTGACCCTTTGTGCACACTGACGATCTCATTGGTGGAGCGAGCCTAGTAAGAAGAATAAAAAAAATGCGCTGCCATGACAGGGGCTCGTGGCTCGACAATTACGGTGCTCGCGGTTGACCTAAATCGCCCTATATTATTGCCTTTATAGCCCAAATCGTGTTGGGCCAGTCTACAGTTTTCTTGGTACCGGATGGATGTTATTTTTTTCACACAATCATTTCCTTTATGGAGTTTTGAAATTAATAGTAAAAGAGTTGCCAACTAAACTTGTAATGAGGGTTATTCTATATATTTTGCAAGTAATGTGACTTGGAACAGAGGTTGTGACTCTTTGTTTACAAAGTAATGTGGGTGGAAATACCCTATTTTCTGGTAAATCATTTTTAAATTTGTTCGAGGTAGAAAGGGTTTTTGAAAAAATACACAATATTTCTGCAATCAGATCAAAATAAAAAAAGAAACACAAATACATAGGTGAAAAAAAAAATTTGTTAGCGGAGTTCAGCAAACTATGTATACGTCTCTGGATTTGCTGCGGATCGATTTTATTAGGAAGACTCTGCGTCTCTGCCATTTTCGCTACATTCACAAAAACCTAGCTTTGCTTTTGTTGAGACTTTAACACAAAGAAGAAGGAAAAAACGTGTACAGTCCTTAATGTGTAATTTATGACTCACTAAATTACATTGTCCTTTCAAATTCACTTCAGTTCTCTTTAATGAGACTAATACTTGCATCATCTTCATTGTCCTATCATCATTGTCAGCTTCACTGTCTTTTCATCTAACAATCTCCCACTTGAAGAGTGGTTTCAATCTATCTTCACACCTTGATCTATGCAACAGATCTTTCTGGTTTTGTTACTCTTGCAGAACAACTCAAGCGGAACAGAAATTCAGTCTTTAAATGGTTACTTTCTTTGTCAACATATTAGCTGGATTCTTTCTTTCTTGGATCTTTTCCAGTATTAGCACCTCATCTTCCAATAAAGATATGATGAAATGATCGTGCTCACAACTCTCACTGCATAACTAATGTATGGTCTCGTACAGACCATCGCATATATCAAAGTCCCAATAACTGAGGCGTAAGGAACTTTAGCCATAAAGTTTTTCACTTCTTCCACCTCAGGGGATTGATCATTGGATAAACGAAAGTGACCTACCCCTGGTGTATTGATTGGCTTGGCATCACCCATGTTAAATCTCTACAAAACACGATCGATGTACTATGGCTGAGATAACTGTAAAACTTGTATATGCTTATCTCTTGTGATTTGCCGGACCCAAGTGTCAAATTATTTTGAAAATTGATGTTTCAGTCTTCCAATATCATCTATATATGAACCTACTACTAACATATCATCAACATAGAGTAGCAAAATTATTTAACTGGACTTACATTTTTTGAAATAGCAACAGAGGTCAGCATTTCACTTCTGGAAACTCTCTCTGTGCATACAGCCGTCAAATTTCTTGTACCACTCTCTTGGAGCTTGTTTTAGACCATACAAACTTTTCTTGAATTTGCATACCATGTTTTTTCCATTCTTTTAAGAAACTTTTTGGTTGATACATATATATATCTCCTTATCCAAGTCCGTATGAAGAAATTCAGTATTCACGTCTAACTGTTCAACATAAAGGTCTTCAATGGAAACAATACTCAACACTGATCTAATAGTATTTAGCTTCATAGCGGGAGCAAAAATGTTGGTGTAGTCAATTAATTCCTTTTGCTAGAACCCTTTGACAACTAGTCAGGCTTTGTATCTCTTAGAGCCATCATGCTCATCTTTCACCCGGTACACCCATTTGTTATGAAGTTCCTTCTTACCCATGGGTAACTCAGCTAGTTCCCATATATCGTTTGAGATTAAAGACTTCATCTCAGTTTTTTATGGCAAGCTCCCACTTGCTAGCATCACTGGTCTGACAAGCTTCATCATAGTATCCAGGATCTTTTCCATTAGTTAGTAACATATAGTTCAAGTATCTTTTGTTAGGAACATGAGGTCAGGAAGATCTTCTTAAAACAAGAACCGCCTCGGTTAGCTGTAGGGGGTCGGACTGCTGTCGATCGGTCTATCTAACTGAATCTATTTGCTGAGGGGTTAATCTGATCAGCTCTATTTCTTGACTATCAGGGACTCCCACGATATTTGCAAATACTGATCTGTATGGATTTGAGTCATTTGCTTCGGTTTTATGTATGTCCATGTACATAACTGTTTAATTGAAGATCACAATTCTGTTTTGTATTATCTTTTTGTTTTCCTCATCCCAAACACGATAAGAGAACTCATCTTCGCCATAACCGATCAGGAAACATTTCTTCAATTTAGGATCAAGTTTGCTCCTGCCTTGATCACTTATATGAATATATAATGAATAGCAAAAAACTCTTAGATGTGATAATTTTATATCATTACCACTACATACCTCCTCGGGTATTCTATATTATAAGGGAACCGATTGGCCTCGGTTAACCAGGTAAGCCGATGTGTTGACTACTTCTGCCCAGAAATGGTTCAGTAAACCAGACTGTATACGAATGCTTCTGGCTCTTTTGTCAACATTTTGTTCATGTGTTTGACAATAACATTGTGTTGAGGCGTACCTGGTATGGTTCTCTCCATCATGATCTCGTGATCATAACAAAACTTCTTGAATTTGGTGTCCTTATATTCACCAACATTATCGATTCTCCACTTTTTAATCTTCAGACATGTATCATTCTCAACCATAGATTTCCATCTCCTAGAAACATCAAACACTTCATATTTTCTTTATAAAATAAACCCATACCTTTCGAGAATGATCATCGATAAAGGTCATGAAATAATATTTCTCTCTAATAGATGAAACAGTTGTTGGCCCCCAAACGTCTGAACAAGCTCCAGCCTTTCTTTCTTTGGGGTTATATCACTCGTCTAAAAACTGACCTTTTTCTGTTTTCCAAGTATGCAATCTTCGCATATGTCTATATCGACTGACTTAAGACCTAAAATCTTCCTTTTCGAGTACATAATTTTCATACCTTTCTCACACATGTGGCCAAACCTCTGTAGTCATGCATTTGGATTATTTTTTCCTAGCTTATATTGCAATTGAATAGCTCGTCTCTGATGTCCTGTAAAAAGTACCACTCTTCTTTCTGCGAGCAACAGTAATTTCTCCCTTTGAAATCTTCCAATTTTCACCATTAAAGATCGTATTATAGCCTTCGCTAGCCAACTGCCTTACTGAGATTAAGTTCTTCTCAGATAGGGGATATGTCTGACATCTTTCAGTTATCAGACAGACCTATTCAACTTAATCTTCACAGTACATTTACCAATAATATCACAAGATTGATCATCACCAAGATATACTTTTCCAAGGTTACCAAGGACATACCTCTCGAAGAATTCTTTCTTCGAAGTAGCGTGTAATGATGCTCCAGAGTCTAACACCCAAGGCTCTTACCTGCTTTCTAAAGAGCATACTAACGCATCGTCTCATTATGAAGTGATATTTGACTACGTCTTCTTCTCCTAGTCATTTGGTTCTCTTTTGCACTGAATTTATAGTGCCTGGTCTTCCCAAAATTCTAACACTCGATGTTTCTCAACCCCTGGAAAGTTTTAGGATTCCTAGACTTGGACCTCCATTTTCTTGATTTGCCTTGATAGTTTGATTTACCACATCCATATCCTCTGGTTGAATTTCGTCTTCTCGACTCTGTACGTAAGACTTAGGAGATTAATGAATCACCTGATTCTCTTTTTCAAATCTCTTTGTTGAGAACTAGGTCACGAACATCATCAGATTTCAACTTATTTCTTCCTGACGAGCTACTCACCATCGTGAAAATAACATTTATACTATATGGTAGTGAAGAGAAGAGTAACAGTGCTCATATTTATTCATCAAAATCAATTTTAACTGAACTCAACTGGGTTGTGATTGTATTGAGTTCATTGATTTGTTGAGCTACCAACACGCCTTTCATCAGTCGCAAATCGAATAAACGCCTCATCAAGTGAACTTTGTTAGAAGCCTATGGATTCTCATACATACTTGAGATAGTCTTCATAAGACCCACCGTTATTGTTTCCTTTACGATGTTGAAAGCAACATTGCAGGATAGCTTCAATCGGATGACTCTAAGATCTTGTCTGTCAAGAACGGTCCATTTTTCATCTTTCATACTCTCTGGTTTCTTTTCTGAGAGAGGTTGATAGAGCTTTTAGTGGTACAGATAATCTTCAATCTGCATCTTCCAGAACCCAAAATCTACACCATCGAATAATTTGAGTATCACATTTCCTTTGTTTGTAGCCATTTCTCCCACTCAAATCTAACCTCCTCTAGATCGCTACCAACCTTGCTCTAGTACCAGTTGTGGGGAAAATAGCCTATTTCTTGGAAAATCGCTTCTAAATTTGCTTGAGGTAAAAAAAAGGGTTTCGGGAAAATACACAATTTTCCTGCAATCAGATCAAAATAAAAAAGAACACAAAATAGAAGTGAAATAAAACACACAAATTGTTAAAGGAGTTCAGCAAACTTTGGATCTGTTGCAGATCAATTTTATTAGGAAGACTCGGTGTCTTTGCCGTTTTCGCTACATATATAAAAACCTAGCTTTTGGTTTTATAGAGACTTTAACACAAAGAATAATAAAAAAACGTTTACAGTCCTTATGTGTAATTTATGACTCACTAAGTTACACTGTCTTTTCAAATTCACTCAATCTCTCTTTAATGAGTCTAAGACTTGCATAATCTACACCATCCTATCATATTCGCCGGCTTCACTATATTTTTATCTAACAATGTGTTACCCTTCATATTTTCTTGAATTATAATAATTATTTTTTTTGGCACGAATGACATACACATGCAGGAATGCTAAGATTCAGACGAACACCTTCAGTGCTTCAGCTTCTAGCTGAATTTACACATAAATAGCCATACTGCAATGATAATTGACACACTAGACCTAGTCCAAATTTTTGCTTGCCACATCAAACAAACTTTACATTTTCTAACATATAAATGCGATAAATTAGGCCGCACAGAGTATCAAGTAGAAATTTGTTCTTCGATCGAATGATTGAACCGCACCTACTTGGTCATCGTGTTAGGTTGTATCAGATTGTTGACTGATCTAACATCTCGCAAAAAACCACATGTCACCTTGTTTTTTCTTCCCTCGTTGGCCGCTCTCTATGGGGTATTGGACCTGACTCACCAAAGCATAGACTTTCATCGATAAGCTCGGTTGGACTAGGAGGAGCTACAATGCAGCAATGATTAGCTATGGAATCCGATCTATATGGTGTACTCAAAATATATGTGCTATTATTTTACCACCATTGTATTGAGATAGGCTTACCCGACCTTAAAAGCTAGCGGTTGACTTAAGCAGTCAAACATCTGAGATACCGACAGTCTGCTTGATATAAAAACATGTCGATGAAAAAAATGCCCTATTTTATGTTTATAACTCGTCATATTCGAAATGGCTAGAGTAGTTATTGATGAGAGAAAATTATTTAGGCTAGAATTTTTGGGCTATTGAATAATGGATGGTTCATATATAAGTCTCAGTATTAGTTCAAAATCAGCATTTGGTGCCAAATAGGATGATTATCCATATTTGGTACCAAACACCTACCAAAATACTATATTATCCCTCTTTGAAATATTCTAACAAAAAATAATTTTTTTTAAAAAACACAAGTTTGTAACTTTCGAATTATAATTCCAAAAATAACTTCTAAATCAATGTTTTATTTATATTTACGAGATGAATCAAAAAATAGTTTATATGATATGTTTTGGAAAAAAAATAAAACTATTAAAAAAATTAAATTAGCATAGTTAAAAATTTAATCCTACTTTATATATATAATTTTAATTACAAAATTCACTTATATCGTGATTTCTTTAGACCCATTAATTCTTTCAAAATGGTAAGTAGTAAGACCAAAAGCTTTAGTGAGTCACAAATAGAAGTCAAATAGAAGTCAGGTAAAAAAAATCAAATCGTTTTTTAACATCAAAACTGGAAAGCTGATATCAAAATTAAGATTATCACTTGTTTTCTTCCTTCTCTACTTCGGTTGTTCTCTTTTCCCTAACACCAACATGCCTAGCATTTGTCCTCTCTAAATGAATTTTATCGTATGCTTTGAATAACTTCATCTCACTTGTAACCTTCACGAGCTCTACAATAGGCTTCTCCCATACAATAGACATGAAGTCACATTTGACTTGAGTTGCATAACCAATCTCTTCAGGAGAAGAGTCGCCAGATTTAGTTTGCGAGCTCGTCTAGGAAAGACGATAAACTTAGTCTTGTAGGTTTTAATCCTTTGGTTTCCCTGAAGACCCTCCAAAGAACGGTTTTTGCGATGGTGATCAACCGATATGCCAATTATAGTGTTGGGATCTTCCTAAGTGGGAGTCTAACTATTATATATGCTTAGTTCATATAAGGGTAACACATAGGATTTTGGTTTCTGTATAAATATTATTTTTTGTCTCATCATTTCTGTTGTCACAATTATATGTGCAGTGCAGTGCAGTTTTGAGAGAAAACATAATTTGAGGCGAAATTTTGTGCTTTCAATCAGACTGTCTTTAGTTGTCTGATCGGCTTCAATTTTGGTGAGCAGGCTCGTCTATTTGTCCTTTACAATTTTGACCAGAGTGATTTTGTTTTAGAGTATTCTTAAGCTTGTGTCGATTAGCTTCTTATAATTGTATATTTGGGGATATTTCATTGAGTTTTCTTATTTCGGTTCACTATCTTCTGGATTGGGGTTGTGTATGAAATTGTCATACTTTATGTGGTTTATGCTCTAGTTTTATCTAGAGAATAGTTTTGTAACCCGTCTTCTGATAGTGAATATTTGGTTGGATTCCGAAATCAGTGACGTGGTTTTTACTTCCTACATTAGGAAGGTTTTCAAAGTAAAAAGTGTTATGTGATGATTACATTCATACTTGGTATTTTTTTTGGATCATTATCTCTTATCATATTTGATACAAGAAGGAAGATTTTGTTTGTGCGTCTATTTCTTGAATACAAGCAGAATGGTCACGATGAATGGTTCGAATTATTATATATGGAAATCAAAGATGGAATATCTTCTTTATGTTAAAGGTTTTCATTTACCAGTGTTCGGTGATGAAACACCTAAAGATAATTCTGATGCAAAATGCATAAATATTCATCGATAGGTTTGTGGCTTTATTCGTCAATGGGTTTATGATAATGTGTTGAATCATGTTGTAGATAAAAAAGATGCAAGGACTTTGTGGAGTAAACTTGAGGAGTTATATGCTCGAAAAATATGAAACAGTAAGTTAATTTTGTTCAAACAGTTGATGTATTTGAGGTATCAAGATGGATCGCCTCTTACAGATCACTTGAATACCTTTCAAGTCTTGATTAATCAGTTGGCTGATATGGATATCAAATTTGATGATGAGGTTTTGGCGTTATGGTTACTTGGTTCACTGCCAGACTCGTGGGATACTTTCAGAATGTATCTTTCTAATTCAACTATTGAAGGTAATATTTCAATGGCATTGACTAAAAGTTGTGTGTTGAATGAAGATATGAGAAGAAAAACAGTTGGCTTCTCTTCACATTTAGAAACTCTAGTCGTTGAGAAACGTGGTAGAAATAAAGATCGTGGTTGCAAAACTAGAGGTAAAAGTAGAACCAAGATTCAGAACAGGTCTAATAAATTTGTAGATTGGGAGTGTTACTACTGTCATGAGATCTGGCACACTAAGAAATTTATTCCTAATTTGAGAAAGAAGAATAATTTTGGGAAATCCAACAATGATAAGGAAAAAAATAAAAATTATGATGAAAGTGGTGACGAGGAAAATGTTGTTGCAGATTCAGAAAGTTACTTCATTGTTATTGGTGATGTTGTCGTGAATCCTGTATCTGATTAAAATGGTTGGGTAGTTGATAGCAGAGCTATATTTCATGCCACTTCTCGTAGAGAATTTTTCTCATCTTACACCTCTGGTGACTTTGGTTCTACAAAGATGGGAAATAATGACTCGTTTATAGTGGTTGGTATTGGTGATGTTTATCTAGAAACAAACATGGGTTCAAGATTGATTTTGAATGGTGTTAAACATATACTCGATTTTCGATTGAATTTGATCTCTACATGGAAGCCAGACGTGAAGGCTATTGCAGTATTTTTGCGAATGGGCAGTGGAAACTTACGAAGGGCTTGCTGGTTGTGGCAAGAGGACAGAAATGTTTTGCCCTCTACATTATGTCTACAAGGGTTCCTGCTAAGAAAATAAATGTTGTTAATGATGAAGCAATGGTTGATTTATGGAATAAAAGACTTAGTTATATTAGCGACAAATGATTAGATATTTTGAGGAAGAAACAATACATTTGTAGGATATATAAAGCTCATTTAACGAAATGTGAACGTTGTTTGGCTGGAAAGCAAAATAGAGTGTCTTTTAAGAGCTCGGCTCCTTCAAGAAAATCAAGTTTGTTTGACTTGGTACATACTGATGCTTGTGGTCATTTCAAAACAAGAACACTTAGTGGTTGTTTGTACTTTGTTACTTTTGTTGATGATCATTCTAGAAAATTTTGGGCTTACACTTTGAAAACAAAAGATCAAGTGTTAGATGTCTTCAAGAAGTTTCAAGCCTCAGTTAAGAGACATACTGGAAAAGAATTGAAGTATATTAGAAGTGATAATGGGGTAGAATACATTGCTCATTTTGATGATTATTGTAGGCAGCAAGGTATTCGACATCAAAAGATACCTCTCAAGACCCCTCAGTTGAATGGCTTAGCTGAAAGACTAAACCGAACATTAATTGAAAGGGTAAGATTTCTTCTTTCGCAATCAAAACTCCCTAAATACTTTTGGGGTGAAGCTTTGAATAAAATGGTACATGTCTTGAATCTTAGTCCTTTTGTAACTTTAGATGGAGATATCCCAAATAGAGTTTGGACAGGTAAAGATGTTTCTTATAATCATTTGTATGTCTTTGAGTGCAAATCTTATATGCATATCCCAAAAGATGAAAGTTCTAAACTTAATTTGAAGACAATACAGTGTGTATTCATTGGTTATGGTCTTGATGATTTTGGCTACAGATTTGATGATCCAATTTATAATAAGTTTATTAGGATCAAAGATGCTGTGTTTATGGAAGATCAGATAGTTCATGACATTGATAGGAGTCAGAATTCAGTGCCTATGTCTGAGAATGACTTGGTAGATTTGGGGCATATTCCGCTTGCACATACTCCTACAGAAGTTGAAGAAAATGCAGATGTTGACTCATCTGCTTCAAGAAGTTCGCGTATTTTTTTATACTGGTGATCATGATAATGATTTCGTGGATGAACAAGAGAATGAAGAAAAGGTGGAACAACCTGAAGTTCCAACTCAGAGATCTACTAGAGATAGACAACCCTCTACTAGATATCATTCTGATCAATATATTGTGTTAACCGATGCAGGTGAGCCTGAGGCTCTTAGTGGTGTGTGTAAAAATCAGTGGATTGAAGCAATGAATATGCATCTGCAGTTGAGCCTGAGAGATGGCTAATATTAAATATCCATCTGCGGTTGGAAGTCTCATGTATGCCATGGTATGTACTCGTCCTGACTTAGCTCATAGTGTTTATGTTCTGAGCAGATTTTTGTCAAACTTGGGTAAAGAGCATTGGGAAGCTGTGAAATGGATTATGAGGTATCTGCGAGGAACCTCTAATTTAAAGCTCGGTTTTGGGATGAAGAAACTTGAGTTGTTGGCTAATTCTGATTCAGACTTGGTCAGAAATGTTGACACTCGCAAGTCTACTTTGTATATTTGATTAACTTTTGTAATGGCGTTGTTTCATAGAAATCAAGACTACAAAAGTGTGTTACATTTTCAACGACATAAGCTAAATTTATTGTAGTGACAGAAGCCAGTAAAGAGCTACTATGGATGAAGAAGCTCTTGAGAGAAATTGGATTTGAACAACACAGGTATGTACTGTTATGTGATAATCAGAGTGTTATTCATCTCGTGAAGAATTCTTCGTTTCACTCAAGGTCGAAACATATTGATATGAGATATCATTGTATTTGAGATATTCTTTATGTTAAACTAATGGAGTTTGATAAAATTCATATAGATGATAATGGGTCTGACATGATGACAAAGGCATTGCCTAGTGGAATGCTTCAACATTGTAGATTGATCGTCGGGATGACGAATCCTCCCACATAGTCGTGCGGGGGAGATTTGTTGGGCTCTACCTATGTGGGAGTCTAATTACTATATGGGCTTAGGCCATATAAGGGTAACAAATAGGATTTTCGAGACACAACTTTGTATTTTCAATCGGACTGTCTTCCATTGTCCGATCGGCTTAAATTTTGGTGATCAGGCTCGTCTATTTGTCCTCTGACCAGAGTAATTTTGTTTTAAAGTATTCTTAAGTGAGTTTTTCGATCAACTTCTTCTAAATGCATTTTTGGGATATTTCAGTGAGTTTTCTGATTTTGATTCACTATCTTGTGTATTGGTGTTGTGTATGAAATTGTCATACTTTGTGTGGTGTATGCTCTAGTTTTATCTAGAGAATAGTTTTGTAACCTGTCTTCTGATAGTGAAAATTTGGTTGGATTCCGAAATCAGTCTCGTGGTTTTAACTTCCTACATTAGGAAGGTTTTCCACGTAAAAAGTGTTATGTGTTGATTTCATTCATACTTAGGTATTTTGCTTGGGGTCATTATCTCTTATCATATTTGATACAAAAAAGAAGATTTTGTTTGTATATCTATTTTCTGATATTGTAAGAGGTAATTTTGCTCGAATACCTACAATCTTAAGCACTTCAAAAGTGAACCCTCTTCTGGCCCTCATTTTTTTTGAGGTCCGGCCATGAACAACAAGACGGAGTGGCTTATTTTTTCTTTTTGAGGTCTGGGCATGAACAACAAGACGGAGTGGCTTAGCAGTAGGTGGAGGGAATATCTTAACTGCTTTCTTTTGTCTTGCCACTCTATACTGGCTTTCCTTCACATAGTTTGTCAAATGTTTTTTGAAATGTGTGTTATATCTTAGAGCGACAACGGTGAAATGCAATCAAAAGAATTAACCCCCTACCTATCTTTTTGTGCCTGCGAAAAATTTGATACTGCTAATTAACGTTATGAAAATAATTAATATTGTTAATTAACAGTATTAAATTAACCGTATTAAAAAAATCAATACCACTAATGATACTTGTTGATCAGAAATAAAATTGCATCTACGAGCACTATTCATTGTTTTCATCGTCTTCGGACATCAGATTCATTGTTTTCTTCTTCCGAAGAAGTTCCCTGCATATATAGTATTATGGTATGTTACTGAAAGATAATTTATACCGAGAAATAAAAAAGTGACACCACTGTAACTGTAGTGCCAGTTACCGTAGCCCCCTTTACTTATAATTTATTATTTAACAAGAAAAGATATGCAATTATACGACATCCAATGTAACAAAATACAATAAATAACACAGGTTTGATACTTTTGTAGCTTGGATAGTAGTAGTTGACACCGGTGAGATTTTAGCTCTAATTCGTGAGAATGAAAGAATTTAAAAGTATGGACTGTTTTTGTTAAGTGGCCTTAACTAGCTAAAGTGCAAGGTTTTAAAAACCAAAAGACATCTCCTCCTCCATCAGCAATTTAAAAGCCTTTTCCTTCCTTTTGATTTTCTTGAATTAGTCAATCACTACACAACTTAGCATTAAAAAGACCGGAATTGATGAAAATAAAATATATACAGTTGGCCGTGTTCTTAACATGTTGTTTTGTTGGAAGCAAATTCACAGTGAAACTAGCCCAATCTGAGTTTAAACTTGACGTTGTCTTGTGGCTAATCAAACCTCTTTAGTTTGATCAAAGTTCAGACCTTTTGGTGCTCAAATTTGGACAATCTAACCTAACCAAATGAATCCCTACTACCGATTAATGTTGTGGTGCGGCTAATTGAGCCTCTTTAATTTGATCCAAGATGGAATTTCAGTGATCATACATGGCAAATCTAACCTAACCAATTTAATCAAACCCCTACTAATGATATACACACAATGATTCATATAGAGCACCATGATTTGATTCCCTACTAATATAATCGCAATAGAGGATTGAGAAATGTGAGACAATAACATTGTAGGAATATGGCTACTATCACAATACGAAAGATTCAGAAAAATAGATATCGATATCCTCATGGTATCGATATCACTGAAGTCTTTTCCAAAGACTCTGAAAAATAGAGATAAATACAAAAAATAAGAAAACATAAGTTGAAAAAGATTGCAAAATTCATTTGGAAGCCAATGAAACCATTGTTGTAGCTTCTAAGTTTGATCAACCAAAGCAAAACGGAGAATCTAATACGGTATCCTTAAAAACTCTTCAAGTTGACGTTTATTACGCTTAGGTCACCAGATTGCAGTAAAACAACTATTTCTCAAATTTCAAAGCTCGATAAGCATCCCTATAGATTCACACGCAATTCCAGCGAACAAGACAATCCAAAAATACAATTTTTCTTATCAAGCCAAGAGAACCGTGAGGATACGAACAATTTTTTCACCTGATTCATGATGTAATCAATAGCTTCGGACAAAAGAACAACTCGCTAAGTGTTATACTCTTCAACCAATCGTTCTCGACCCCATAAACATCTTCCACCATCACAATTACGTGTAGTTAACTTGTATATCAGAGCTCATAAAGACAAAAGCATATTACAAAAAGTCTAGTTGGTTGAATTACACCACTAATTTCGAACATAACATCTTTTAACTCGTAGTATTAAAAGTACTTCACATGACAAAAACTTAAAATTTTGATACTTTTCGCGTCTGTGCTCTTACAGTTCTAAGAAAAATTGCATTTGAATTTGTTAGGCTTTTTTAACCAAACAATGCTTTTTTTTTATGAATCTTGTAAATAGTGTGCAAAACTAATGTTTTAGTTAATTAGATTTTGAAAAGTATGTTGAATTTAGTGTCTTTAAGGATGGAAGTAATTTTTTAAAAAATAACTTTTAATAAAAATAGAGGTATGAACAAGCTCTGCATACTAAACAAAATTATGAGCAAGCTCTACCAATTGAATACCATAAGACTTCATTTTGAGTTTGCAATTGATGAACTCAGTCCCTTAGATGTTCAAAATCGTGGCGATCATGACCGCACATCATTACAGGTCTGTATAGACTCATCATTGTTCAATCAATCAAGAGAGTAGCAAATTGGACATAAAATGGTTTAGTTGTTCTTGTAAACCCTCGAACCAACAAAGTGGGAAATCGAGAGATTGATAAAGAAAAGAAAAACAACACGATTAATGTGGCTTCAAGGGAACGAGTCTGATGGGAATTGAAAATCCACAAAGACCATCTGAAAGAAGCTATATTCAACAATCAATTGAAATGAAATTCCATAAGGTAAGACATAGTTTTAGATACAGAAAATAGCCGATGAGAAGTAGAAAGCAGTTTTAGATACAGAAAATAGCGAACAAGAAGTAGAAAGACGACGAGTACATGGCTGATGTAAATTTCGTGTTTGGTTTTATAAAAAACATTAGGGCTTCTAGAAGCTCTTTAGTTTTAAGTGACTTAGACTAAACTACCCTTGTAGAATTTGGGCTTTGAGAATAAGGCCATGACTTATATATGCCAATTCCTTTTGGAAAATTACGAATTTAAGCCCAAGAAAATTTTAAAGCTCTTTAGTCTTCACAACTTTTTTTACAAGTTTCACACGTTTTTTTTATAAAAATATTTAAACAAATGAAGTGCAATCAACTTCTTAGTTAAAAAATAAAAAATAAAAAATAAAAATGAGAGGACAAAATATAAAATTCTTATATTACACTTATAAAATAAGATTTTAAATAAATAAAAAATAAATATTTTTTAATTCTAATTTATTTTTAAAACTTATGTTATAAAATGGGATTCACTATATTTTTGTTTTGAGATAATCGATTACCACTATAATTAAATTAACAATAACTTTTTAAAAAAATCATGTTTTTATTACAAATAAATTTCATTAAAACCCGATAATTTATAATTTATAAAATATGTTCAAATTACACATATGAGTTACTAAACCACCACTATAACTATTATATGCAATGAACAATTATAAAAACCGACAATATTTATAAAGGAATCATCTTCAACAACCTACTTTATATTTGCAACTTTTAGTTTAAATTTAATATTAAGAATGTGAGTGTTTTTATTTATTTTCATGCATATACATTGCAAGTACACATTAACTATGCATTTAACCAAAACAAATACATCTACAACAAAGATCAAATCCACATAATATATTAAATATAATATAATATTCGTTCAAAATATAAGACATAATGTCCGTTAAAAGTGAATCAATAATTCGGGTACAAAATAAAATTTAACAAAAAAACACAAGATTTAACGTGTTTAGAATAATAACGACTACATCTACATACACCCGTAAGAATAAAGTGTTTCACTACGATAGAATAAGCTTATAAATTTTAGTGTTTAAATTTCTATAACTTGATGAGTCTATTAATAAGTAAATAAATAGACAATATATAATGAATTTTCATATAATGGATCTAATGAGTCCAATAAACCGACTTTAAAACAATAATAGAAGGTACAATATGAATACCACAATCACAAGGTACATTGTGAACATAAGTTACACTATGACTAAAAGAATCATAAAAGACATAATAAATTTTTATATGATCAATCATTAAATCCTCATGACTATACGATTAATTCTCAACAAATCTTCCTTTTGAGACGAATATTGTATCTTCCCTAACAACAAAGAAACTTATATTCATCTTACTACCAAATGCTAATAAGTCATTCACTTGATGTTGCGAACACCAATCCAGTTTAGGCACTCCTTAAACTTCCGAACTGATATTATTTTGGTCATTATATATGTTGGATTGTCGTGTGCAGACACTTTCTTCATATCGATAATTTCCTTTGATATCAAATCGTGAATAAAATGTTATCTAACATCTATGTGATCTGTACGCTTGTGGTATATATGATTCTATGTAAATATATAACACTTTGACTAGCACAATATACTTTTGTAGTAGTGTGATTCAAGCCTAAATCTGTCACCAAACCTTACAACTATATTGCTTCTTTGGTTACCTCTGTTACAACCATATATTTAGCCATATATTGTTGATAAAGCTACATTAGCTTACAACTATTCTTTCTAACAAATAACACTTCCATCTAGATAAACACACATCATTTCAAAGATCTCATTTTATCCATATCCCCTGCGAAATCAGAATCAACAAAACCAATCACTAATCTTGTAATATCGTTCAACAATCCACCAATATCGGTCTTGTTGAAGGTCAAGCCAACATTCGTAGTACTCTTAAGCTATTAATATATATATCATTGTTTGTCAATTTTATTTCATAAGACATCTCATGAACCTCAAGATCATACTAACTACATATAAAATACCAGGACAAGTGAGCATGATAACATACATGATGCTGCAAACTGCACTTTGGTATGGAACCTTCGACATTTGTTCCAACTTAATATCAGTTTTGTCCGATCGTGCTACAAACAACTTGAAATGAGTGGCAAACGGGATGCTAACTTCCTTGGCATCAAACATGTTGAACTGTTGAAGCACTTTCTCAATATAGCTTTATTGAGACAAGTGTAATGATCTTACGCTTATGTTGATGGTAATCTTCATCCCTAAAATTTCATTTTCCTTACCTAGATCATTCATCTCAAAATCGATACTAAGTTGTTGTTTTATCTACATAATCTATGACATGTTACAAGCAATAATAAGTATATCATCCATATACAAATATAAGTAAATATAAGAATTATTTGACATCTTTTAATGATACACACAAATATCATATGGACTCATCGTGAACCACGTTGGCACTATGAATGTATCAAATCATTTGTATTATTGCTTAGGTTTAATAAATCCTTTTGGTTGTCTCATGTAGATTATTTCCTTTAATTCATCATGTACAAACGCAGTATTCATATCCAACTGCTCAAGATCTAAGTCTTGCAAAACTACTATGGCTAACAAAACTTGAATTAAACTATGTTTAACCACTAAAAAACACTTTAATAAAATCGATTCATTCTCTTTGAGTAAAAACCTTACCCATCATTCTTGCCTTGAATTGAGGTGCGTCAACCTTTGGGTTACCTTATTTTATCTCAAATATTTATTTTCAGTCTACTATTTTATATCTTTTAGAAAATCAACAAGCTTCCATTTTTGGTTCTTATAAAGAGATTCAATAGTTTCCCTCATGGAATCGATCTATATATTTACTTTTGAACTCGTTATAAACTTCTTATAGATATTGGGTAAATGCATCTCAACTTCTTCTATAATTGACACAACATATGCAACTAGGTTTGCATACCTTTTTTGGTGTAATCTCTCTTCATTATCTACGTGATGTTATACTATAGGGTTATTTTTCTTGTTAAGGCACATTATCATCACTATTATCTGATGTTGAAGTTTCACCTTTTGATTATTGATCCACCTCAAAACCATTAGAATTATAATACCTATTACGAACTAATTATACTTTAAGTTTCACTTGTTTACTCATAATCAATCATGATTAGCCAATTTTTTCAACTTCATTTTGAATGTCTAGAGAAGAAGTCTCACTAAAAGTCACATCCCTACTAATAAGAAAACCTGGAGACTTAGGATTGGTACATCATAGCATATATCCCTTCACTTCAGTACATAACCTATAAACATACATATTTTTCCCTTGGCTCAGGTTTACATCTCTCACTTAACTGTATACAAGATAACTGAACACCCTCATTTATTCATAATCAGACAACGATCTAGACCAAATTTCAAAATGAGTCTTACAATCAATAGTCGTTGATGGATACTAATTCACCAATTAACACTTTGTATTGATATCTTCGGCTTAAAAATATTTTCACATACTAGAATGCGAGAGCATGCTTCGTGTCTTGTCACAAAGTGTTATATTCATTATTTTTTGTAACCCTATTATGTTGTGTTGTTCTGGAACATGTGTGATGATGTAATATTCCCTCATCATCGTAGAACGCATTAAACTCACGACTCTAAAATTCTACCCTATTATTTTTCCAAAAACACTTAATATTTCTCTACGTGTACTTTTCAATCATCATCTTCCATTTGAAAAAGATTGAATATGTCTCATATTTGGTTTTAATAAAATAAACTTGCACCATCCTTAAATAATCATCGCTCAGACTTATATAGTATTGGGCTCCACTTTTTGATAAAGTTATCCTTTTAGTCATTTTACAACCGACATTGCTAAAGTTTACTCTAGTTTGTTTGCCAAACACATATTATACACAAAATCTCAATTAGTCTGCTTTATACTCTTTCATTATATATTTATTTCTCAATATAATCAATCATATTTCACTTATGTGACCGAGACACCAATACCACAACTGATTCTGCTTGATCTTCATCATAGATTATGATATCTATATTCTTCAAATCCATGATAATTGACTTAAAATTATCAAGATGTGCAGTTATGGACAGACATTCTTTCAACATAAAATTATGCAAGCGTTTCTTTAAGTATAAGTTGACAACTGGTTTTTTGAGTAAAAGTTTTCTAATTTTTTCATGTGTATGCATATGTATTCTCACTGCTAATTTTGTGAAAAATGTTTTCATTTACACTCATTAAAATCCAACATATAACTCTTTCATAAAGATCTTATTTGTCTTTTACTTTCATATTTATCGGTAACTTATTCTCCACAGTCTTCCACATCTTTTGCGATACCGAAAATATTTTAACTTACCTTTCACAATGTAAAGCTGGATCCCCGTTAATAAATCTTATGTTTTTTTTTATGCAGACGCTATTATTCACCTTAAATTGTAACAACCTATGTGTTGATACCAATTGATTAGAAAATGAGTTGCAATATGTATCACAAATGGCTCACAAAAAATGCATAAAAAGAAAAAAAAGAACACGAGATTTATTGTGGTTTGACAATAATGTTTACATCTACGAGCGTCGTTGGAATAAATATTTTTGCCTTCGTTCAGAATATCTACGTATGATGGAATTAAAGGATTTTTTTTTGTTTTACCTTATGTTTGATTGGAAATTGATAACCGATTATTTTATAATGGTAAGTCATTGTCAATAGTGATGAACCATAAATTTGATATTTGCAGAAGATGTTAATCTTCCTGAAGTTGATAATTTTATTTGTCATAAACATTGCTAAAGGATTTGTTGCCACCAATTTTAAAAATAGTGTACCACCGCCAGAATGTATTATCTTTTTCGTAACATATTCAACGGGAGGGCCCTACGATGTCAATCCCCATCTGTCGACTAAAATTTTGGTTGAGATGGTAGGTCGATATTATCCTGATAGAAGAATTCTCCTTCATGAAGTTCTTGTACAACAAATGAGGATTCTTCATGCTCAAGATAATAAAGCGAATGTCTAGTACAACCATATACGTACTATTTTTGAGACACTTATACATATATGGCATGTATAATTTTGATATGCGTACCTTCAACTTTCTATTTTAATAGTATGTTTTCTTCAAGATACGTTTGGATAAGAGATCCAATCCATTCTAAAAATTAATGAGTATTACTTCAAGATTTCCAGAAATGCTTGAAGGTTTCTCTTGAAGAATTAATCATGGTGTTGAATCTACATAGTTTGAAAAGGAAAGAGCATTGACTGATACATGTTCAGCCCTACGCATTTGTACAAAATATGACTTGATCAGATAAAGTTGTATGGCGACAAAGCTTCATTAATAAAATTATTATTTTTAGCCTCTTCATGCCTCGCAGATGTTGGAAAATCTCAAATATGAAATTACAACTTTATACTCTGGCTCATTGTTGGAGGCAATAAAGATGAATTTTATGTTTTCGTTCATAGTTTCTCTTGTACGAGATGTTAATATACTCCACCCCAAACGCGAACCTCAATTATTATTCGTCCATCAATCCAAACCTACCAAATATTTTTGGGATATTTTGCTGAAGGTATGTTTCTTTAGGTTAGGAAATATATAAATAGATGAGACTTAATTGTTGTACGCAACTTCAACCTGATTACGAAGTCTCATAATTTTATTGACAATATATTAAATCTACTTGATATGTATGACTTCTGCAATACATTCGTCAAGGGATAAAATGTTCGTACTCTTAGGTAATGTAATTAGAAGTAAGGCACCATCATTCTAGTTGTTACTACTAAAGTCAGGGAAAGCTTTTCTAACTTTAATTAACGTGTCTCGACATCTAACATTGATTTACTAACATAATATATAACTTGATATGTATTTTATTATGCTCTAATTAGCACTGCATTAACTATGTAATCAAACACAACCAAATACAAAATTGAAAACTCACGTGATTTTGGTTTCTTAAGTACCTATATTGAAGCTAGGATTTCCTTGATCTTGTTGAATGTTTGGTCGCATGCGGGGGTTCAGTTTGATTTGTGAGTATCGGGAAAAAATGTTTGATTTTTTCTTGGATATAAATCTGTTTAGAGGAGGCAATCTTCTTTCCATGATTTTTACTTCTTGACATGGTATAATTGCTCCATTCGAGCCGGGTTTGCCAGTTATCGAAGATATACTTGTATCTATTTCTTGCTAACCAAATACCTAAAACATTTAGTAATCTAACGTCGAAGGTACACTTCTCGGCATTCAGCTTTAGGTTAACCCTTCAAAGTTGGCATAAGTCTTAGAAAGGGATTCCAAGTGATCTGCATTTTAGTTGGTTGTGACCGGCTTGCCATTAATGTAGTCTTGCATATTACACCATACATGGTTTGAGAAGGTCTTGTTAACTATTCTTTGGTATATGGCCATGGAGTTCTTGAGCTCGAAGGGCATAAACTTGTAACAATGTGATCCTTGCTCTTTGATGAAAGTAGCGTGTTCCTGGTCTACTAGATATATCCAAATTTTATTATAATCCAAGTATGCATCCATGAGGAATATAATTATTTCCCTAAAAGTTTCATCCACAAATTTATAAATACGTGGATGAGGAAAATAATCGTTTGGACAAGTTATATTTAGACTAGTAAAGTCATGCACATTCTCTATTTGTCATTTTTCTTCAACAACAACATTAGGTTGATTATACACAATGAGCAAAATACTTCTCAGATATGGCCTAGTTTGCTGAGCCTGTGCACCTCATGAACTATCTTTTTCTCCTTTCCCTGGCAGAATGATCTATAGATACCTTGTGGCATATTACTTTTGCAGAGGTAGTTATTTTATTCTACATTTATGATTTCTACTGCTTCCCTGCAACTCGACTAGGTGAAGGGCCTCTCTTGAGTAATTCATATTATCAAGGATAATCAGGGCCCTCATAGTTGTTATTTTTAAGGGTTAGGAAGGCTACCCCATTTCCATTCTTTGGTTTCTGCGGATCACGCCGACTAGACTATTAACTATGTCACGAAGGCACTAATGCAATGTATAAACTATTTCATGAATTTTATCCAGCCATGGCATGCCAAATATGAAATTTTACGAAGATGAAGCATATCGAATACCGTAAATAAACAATTGACATGCTTATTATACTTTGGCTAACCTAAAATCACATATAGCTTTAGCTCCCTAAATACTGGAGCGTCTCTCCCGGTAAAGCCAGTTAGCACCCTCTTTGATGGTGTAAGTACTGACGCACCTCAAATATTTATATATGTAATTTTAAATAAAAAATTGGTTAAACTACCAATGTCTACCTCAATCCTTCTAACTTTTATCTTAGATATCTCAACCACAATTATTTTCGCATCCTTATGGGGTGTTTTAACCCCCCAATGGTCATTATTATCAAAACTAATAATAGATTATAGGTTTCTGTAAAGGTGCGGTAATGTTTGAGCCTAAAGTTGTATCTCTAAGTATTTTATATGCCTCTTCCTAGAAGATTTAGTGGTATCAGATAGTGTGTCCTCAAATTTGTCAAGGATAACAATCGTTTTTAAGGCCCTTGGGGTTTCGCCAATTGTTCCACCACTCGATGTTATTCCTATTTTTTTTTGTTAAGGCCTCTGTTGCAACTTGTCTTAGCACATATCTTGGTATCTCCTTGACAAACTCCAGTAGCTATTTCTCCATCAATCATGTTATGCACGTCGTTTTTCAATGCAAGGCGTTTTCAGGCATAGTGTTGCACATTATTATGAAACTTGTATCATATTTTCCTAGAAGTCCACATCTTTTTTACCTTCGAAACTTGACTACATATTTATCCATTTCTTAGAGAACCTCTAAGTTCACTGTCAATTATGTGTAAGGTCCTCCTCCAATCCGTCTGGGATTCAGCTGCTATTATTGATAGTTCCGAAAGTTTTTAGAGAAGTACTTTGGTGTAAGAATTTTGGGAGTAGGATTCTAGATCTAGAAACACAGAAATAATTTTGGAATACAAGGCCGGATAATTTCAACAACGATCTAAGATAGGCGTTATACATGGTTTTACTCCTTTATACGTGTCATGATTCATTCAGGCTAGGTTTCTTGAGAAATTAGTTTTGAAACTCTTTGTTTTCCTATATTAGTGTTTTTTTCACTCCCTAGATGAGTGACTGTTGAGTCTTCAACACTCTCTCTATAGATACACTATCTCATTCTCAAAATATTTTGTTTTTGTAATTATATCTAGAGAGAGAAATAAATTTTTCCACAACATGAACCATATCATGATCAAACAACCATCATGAAATATACAATGGTGTACTTACCTTTGAACTCTTTGGGAAGTAACCCTATATGAGAACCAAGTTCAACGTTTTTGATTGGTTTTTGATAGCTGAATAAGCAGAATAATTAAAAGTTGCGGGGATAGTAGACTATGAGTCAAATTTCATCAAACAAGTGTTTATTCCTAAGAAGTCCCCGGGAATTCATATTTTTAACTTGATGGGTCATTCAGACTCCAAATCTCCTGCCTAGAATACCGTACTTCATATCTCAAAGAATGCTAGAGTAGCTTATCCCGATCACAATACTCATTTAAAGAGATTGGTTTAATATGAAGAGATAGCTTCCGAAAGAGTTTATGCAGTCATTTTTGCTCAACCGCCAATCCTTGAGGCATTTGCTGGACTTTATACTAAATAATCTATATCTAGGTTATTAATTCAATTGGTCGATGAGGTTGAATTTGAGTCTGTAGATTAAGATTTTGTTAGGAAAAATATAAAAGTTAACACCGAAAAGGTTTTTGAGATCCATAGAAGTGGCAGAGATACAGGTGGGTAAAATAATCCAAAGATCGACACTGACGACGCGCTTCCCTTGGAAATATCCAAGATGCTGGGAAGTAATATTTGTAACCTCGAAACCTGCTACCTCATTGCATTGTACAATGGCAAGTACCACTATTATCCGGAGGAGAAAGGTTGGGGAATTTCACTGTCTAGGAACCCATGACTTTTATTCTATTTCATTAACCTCGAGAATCATTATAAGACAATGAATGATCTTCTAGAGGCAGAGAAAACTTGGAAGCAACATTTTTTTTATTTAGCAGTGGTGATTGGGATAATGGTAAACCTTATTCAAAGAAGAAAAATATGAAGCATATTCGAAGGAGGTTGAAGTGTGCATATAATTTTTCGCTCCGTTTATTTTCTATATATTACTTTTGTAGAATTCTAACTTGGATATTTCCTATGGTGATCTCCAAATTCCAACAAAAATATGTGAAGAAGCAGCATTTAAAGGCTTTGGAGAAAATTTTCACCACGTTTAGCACATGTGGCATAGAGAATTGGGCCAATGAATTCCACTAATGCTTCACACCACTGAATTTGGTTTAAAGCCACTTATGGCTTTCAACCGAAGGTATCCTTTTTGTGTACCAAATGATAACCCCTCCTAACGCAACCAACACAATAAAACGATTAAGGGCCCATGATGCTCGACATTTCCTTCCAACTAGGAAGATATCTTCCGGTCACAAAGTCAATAAATAAGCTTTCGATATAGACAAGCCACGAAAAAACTAAAAACTAATGTTGAAGAAATGGAACAAGAAACCGAAGCGGTTGATGTTATTGGGCTAGTGACAACTAAAAGAGAGAGAGATTCCCAAGGCTTAAAAAAATAAGAGAGCGTCACACGTATCAAAAGATGGGAAGGAGAAGGTTCAAAGATCTAGGTGGAAAACCCCATCTGATGATTCTGTTGCCACCGATCATTATAGTTTCGCCCATAAGACTCTCTTGTTGTATCTTTTTACTACCTTGTAGCCCCCATTACCTTAATTGAAATGAATGAGAAGATAATAAGATAAAATTTGTCTAAAATAAATAGTCTGATTTTACAGCTTGAAAATAATAATGTGGCTTTGCAACAAAAACACAACAAGCTTAAAAAATCAGCCTCACATCAGAAGTCCATCTCTAACTAGGCTGAAATATAGGCTTTATCTATTACGAGAGAACTTGAAGAGCTAAAATGGCTCATAAAAACATATTGTTTGGTGTAGGTCATCGATGCGGAAGCAAGATGTAGAATACAACCTTATTGTGGACCTTTTCTTCCAAAAAAGAGCCAAAGGCAGCCATTAAGAAAGATGAAGAGGAAATGGACAGAGCCGTTCCAGAGCTTTTCTCCTTCAAAGATAAGGAAAAAGAAAACGAGGCGGTTGCACTCGCTGCTCTCAAAGTGCAAACCGAAAAAGACGAGTTGGATGCGCTTGAAGCTTACGCTCGAGAAATCCTGGATATATTATCCGACCGTGAATTTAGTGTAGACCAAAATAAGAATTATCTATTGTAGACCAATTGATGTTGAAAATGATCCCTCATATAAAAAAATAAGAATTATCTAATGTAGGCCAATTGATGTTGGAAATGAACCCTCACATCCAAAAATAAGAATTCTCTAATGTATGAAATCAAACTTACTTGTAATTATCATCCAGTTATATAGGCACCTCGTTAAAACCTTCCTGCACCACCAGGGTAGGAAAGCGTATGACCCGAGATGCATATCTACTTCTCATCAGGGGTTGATAATGTAAGGAATTTAAGTATGTGTGTGTTATTTTCTCTTCAATTATATCAAGTTCATCTTTCTTACCTTCATCATTGTTGGAGTCATAATAATTTATCACTCTGAAATATGGAAGGGTGGTTATGGATGGAGTCACAACATCCATTTCATAATCTCGCATAAAAGGCGATTCCAGGGTTGTTGTTTGAGGAGTAATTTGGTAAGCCTACAATACCTTTTGGAGGTCATTCTGTCGTTTTCTTGCAGCTCCCTTCAAGTTCTTCTAAAGGCTCTCGAGTATAGTTCTCTTTGTGACTTCAACGTCCGCATGGGCGTGGGGGTGGAAATGTGTTGAGATCCACTGTTGTATGCCTTAAGACTTGCAAAAACTTTCCATATCCTTATTATTAAACTATAGACCTGTATCCGTGGTTATTCTCCTTAGAACTTTGAGCCTACAACATATATTGGATAGAAATAATTTGATAACATCATTCGTTTTTATCCTGGACAATAGTTCAACTTCCTTTATTGGAAAAATAATCCACCTTTACTATAATAGTTTTTCGCCTCCGGAAACCATTAGTAAAGGTTGAACCGTATCCAAACTCCATTGGTCCAACGATAATACTTTGGAAACAGACTCAAGTGGTACTGCAAACGTATGTATGGTGTTCGAAAATCACTGACAAGTATCACAAAATTTGACTAATTTTTTAGCGTCAAGTATGATAGAAGGCTAGTTAGTATCCCGCCAGCAAGACTCTTCTTGTTAATGTTTTGTGCCCACAATGAACTGATCCTTCTTAATTATGCAACTTAGATAATATTCTTTATGACTCATTCTCTTTGAGGTACCTTAATAAAGGCATACTTAAACTCTTTTTATACGTGATATCTCCAAATATCGTAAATTTATGTACATTAAATCACAACTTTATAGCATATACCTTATCAACTAGGAGAGTCCATTTAACCATGAACTCTTTGAGATCATACATCCAATTTATATCTCTCGTGGTTGAAATTTAAATGGCTTCGTCTTTGTTTTGACTTTGTTTGAAATTTTTTGTTATTGAAGAATTATGTTACATTAATATACATGGGTACCCTTTAGAGTATGTTATAGTTGTTATGGAATCTGCTACCAAATTATTAGCCTCGTGAATGTGCTCATACCTGATGCTTTCAAAAAGTGCTACCAGTTCTCTCAGAGCTCTTAGATATTTCACTAAATGATATTTCATGGCTTTGAATTGTCCGGACGCGTGATTAACCAAGAGTTGTGAGTTATTTCTCAAACAAATTCTTTTAGCCCTACAAATTTACGCGAGCCGTAACCCGCCAAGGAAACTTTATATTCTCACTCGTTGCTTGATGCCTTAAAGCTGAAGAATATTGCTTGATACATTGTTTACCCCGTCAGAGAGATTAGTTTTATCTATGCTCCACAACAAAAAACACTTGATCCACCGTTGGTATAGATGACCCACTCCGACTTAGGTTCATTGTTATTTGCTTTGGAACAACCCATACTATTTTATTCAGTACTTGGTCATTCAGAGTGAACTTGAACTAAAAAAATCAGTCAATGATTGAGTTTTGATTGCAATTTGGGGTTCAAAATTATAATAATAGTCCCTGATTTCCACCGAAAACTTTTTCAGTCCCCCCGATAAGTCAGGCTTATAAAACACATATTTTTAGTGGGGAAGAGGTTTGGAAAATAATAGATTATACTTGGAAGTAAGGTCTAATTTTTTGAGCTGCTATTACGATGACCAAGATTAATTTTTAGCTATATTTGTTTCAACATCCAACAAACTTTTAATCATGTAGTAAATTTGGTCGAGGATAGTTATCAGCTTTTCTCACTAACACTACACTCACCACAAAATCCGATACTACTATATAAAGTAAAAATTCCCCCTACATTAGGCTTGGTTAAAATATTTGGAAAGGATAAGTGTTCTTTTATCTTGAGAAAGGCCTCCTCACACTCGGGTGTCCATTAAAAATAGTTTGTTTGTCTCAAAACTTGAAAGAAATGAGCACACTTATCCGAATAACTATATACGAACCTATTTAAATAAGCTAACCTTCCAGTCAATATTAGCACATTTTCGATACATGTGGGGGAGACCATAGTAGTTAAAGCATTTCACTGTACTGGATCGGCTTTAATCCCCTTGTCACTAATTATATAGCCCAAAAGGTTTCCTGATCATACTCTGAAGGCACACTTTTTTTGATTTAATTTTAAATTTATGGCCTTCAAATTATGATAGGTTTCCTCCAAATCAGAGAAATGGTATTCATCCTTAGCGTTCTTTACCAACATGTTATTTATGTATACCTTAATGTTCCTCCCCATCTAGCTTATGAACACTTTATTAACTAACCGTTGGTAAGTTTCTCAGGTGTTCTTCAACCTAAAATACATCACCTTATAACAATGTAATCCTCCATCGGTTACAAAATAAGTACTTTATTGGTCCTTCAGATCTATCTGTATATAATTATAAACAACATAAGCATCCATAAAAGACAAGAGTTTATTACCCGATGTAGAGTTCACAAGCTGGTCGATTCTCGTAATTGGAAACGGGTCTTTCGGACAAGCTTGGTTTAAGTAAGTGAAATATATAGACATCCTTCCATATTCACTCATATTCTTCAAAAGAACCAGGTTCGCTGTCAATAAAGGGGGTACTAGGATTCTTGAATATGACCCACCTTTCACAATCGATCCACATCAGCTACAAGATCTTATTTTTTAGATAATAGGATGCACATTTCGTCGGATGGCAAATGATGTCCGCTAGTACCCTGTAACGTCCTCAATACACCAAGAAAACATATGCAAATATACTGATAGAAATGATATTAATATCTCTCTTACTTCTAAGGATAGTAAAGTACGAATATTTAATATTTATCTATTTGGGAAAACATATACTTTCTCGTCAGGTATTATTAAAGTAGGGGTCTCCATCGGATCATCCATAGTATCAGGCTTTAAAAGGAGGACTTGTAATTTGTTTCTACTTTGCTTTGATGTATTTAACCTATTTAGGAGCCAATGCTTAGGCATATCAATCTCTCTTTACCTTTTGGTTGCTCTGTGCAATCCTTATTTGGCTCATAACCAATAATTTAGGAATTGATGAATTATTGAGGCGATTGCATGGATTCATGATAACCATGACCTACCAAAAATTGCATTATAAGATGTAGGTTCGTTTACCACTATAAATACTAGCTTTACCTCTTTCCCGGAAGACCCTCGACCCAACACTACCTCTCATTCAAATTTCCCAATCACCTCGCCGGTAACCCCTGTGAATCCTATAGTCATTCTATCTGATTGGAAAGTAACGGGTGGGTTTGACATTTTTTTATAAGTAGACATGAACATGATGTTAGTCGAGCCACTCGTATGGATCAAACAAATTTGGATCTTAGTAGATGTGATGCTTGCTTTGATTACCCATGCGTCTTCATGAGGTCAGTTGTCTGTATAGATCGGTCGAACCACCTCCCTTTAGATGATTTTTCAGACTCATAACGTACCTTTTCCAGGATACATTAGTGATTTTGGACATTGTGTGTTCACCAAAAATAGTTAGTGACTCGAAAACATTGCACAAAGTACTAATGTTCCCCCCGACTTTGGGTTCGTCAACTATAAGAACAATTGTTCATTCAGAGTCGGAGTCCAAATACTCTATCGACACATCAAACTCATCAACAAGATCCGCTATAACCATACTTTTTCCCGTTTTGGGACTGTTATTACTATCTTCATTCATGGTTGGTTACCAATTAGATTTGGCTATTGGAAACCAACCTCCTTCTTAACAAACGTATTTAGCCTTTTGTTCTCAATTAAAACTTGAATATTTTTCTTTAAAGATAAATAACCCTTTGTATCATGACTGATGTCCTTATGATACTTTCAGTACCTATTAGACCATTTTTCCCTCGTTGTTTGCATCAAAAAAATCTTTTTAAATTGTATATGGTTTCAAGATCACTAAAAAATAATGGCCACATTCTCAGTTAGCTCTGCGAAATAATCGGGTCGGATCCATTGATTTGATATTGGATTTGTTGGTTGGTGGATACTAAGAGTCTATTGGTTTGTTCTTAGCCTTTATGGTGCTTGGCTCTTGCCCCTTGGTCGAAAAGTAGTTGGAGGGTGAAAGTTTGAATTGACTGAGGCTGAGTCACCAGAGCTTGAGGGATGATGGATGATTTTTGAAAATTATACTGTCTTTGTTGAGGCATAAGGGCAGGTTTTTCCATTTGAAACTCTTCTAGGATTATTTGATTCTCAACTTGTGGTAGTAAAGCACCAAAAGTCAAAGCCTGTTTTCAACAACATTATCTCTTAAGACTCTGGGGATAAGTCCTTGCGTATACGCTGCACAAGAAACCTGTTCGTGGAAATCCTCCACATTGATTTTCATTTATATAAAACACCTAGTATAATCCCTCAAGCTCTCTTTATTTTCATGTTTGCATTGAATCCTTGTGTCCTAATTTCCTAAGAATCTCTTACTTACCACAAACTATCACCAAAAAACAATCTAAACATGTCAAAATATTTTATGGATCACTTCGGTAACCGGTCATACCATCTTAACGCGCTTTCTTTGAAAGTTTGAGAGAAAGTATGGTACATAAATTTATCATTATCTTCAAATCTATCATAATTTTTTTGAATTGCTCAAGGTAATTTTCCAAGTCTTGGTGGCCATCAAATATTTCTAGCTTTGAAATATCTAATCGTTTTGGGAAGTACCCTGTTAAAAGTTTTGTAGACAAATGCGATGTCCTCAAGTTATGGTATTTCTTATAATGATGAATCATCAAGCTCCTTTAAATAATACGTAAAGATCTTTCTCGTAAGGATTTACAAATTCGTCACGCACCTGGTAGTCAAAGCTTTGGTTGCCCCACAACCCCTACTGGGATTGCTGATTTACTATTGGCACTGCAGGCAGTTGGAATTAGGTTGTAGCTTGCTGTTTTTCTACTATGCCCCGTAACTTCTTCGAATCCCGAACCTATCGGGATGTCCAGTGATAGCTAGTACATCTCTCTGGATCATGCTGTTTATAATTTCTCCTCCTCTGATGATGATTTCTCTCTGGGGAAAAATATTAATCTGATTCATAAGAGTAACCGCTTAAAACCAAAGGAACATACCAACGTCTGGTATTCAGTTCCTTCCTCGAGATATAACAACTTTGGCACTTTTTGTCCCTCTGCTTATCACTTTGTTGATGATCGTACTCAATCTAATTATCCTCAGATGGATATTCCTTTTGGACCTCTGAATCGAACCCTTTTTATGTAATTATCACATTATTTTAAGTGTTAAGCTTAGCGATATCCTTTACCAATTATTTTCATTGTGCCACTAGAGCCGACTACTCTGGATGATTTTCGATAAACCTGTGATTGTAATACTGTTCCTCAAACTGCTGTTCTTCAAGGCCCACTCCGATTATTATGCTTTATGACACAACCACATTATCGTCCTACATCTCGATAATCATCTCTCTAGATAATTCTCAAACGAGCTTAGTTTTTCATATGGTTTTGGACATTAAATTTGGGTACAAATCTAGGCTCCTACTGTGGTTGTTAATGATAGTTCTAGAAGTTTCTGGATAAGTATTGCAATCTAAGATATTTTGGGAGTCACATTATAGATAGATAAATATGAGAATCCTAGAAAGAGAAACTTCCAAAAATGGTTTTAAAATAATAATTGCTCACCCTTTCCTAAAAATAGTACATTTCTTTTTATAGTAATGGTGGTGGGCCCAAAGGTCACATGGTTAGTCTATTTTAGGCTACTCCATCCCATTATTCTACCAATGTTAAATATATTTACTCTTTATTACATTACATACCTTCAATGCTACAGATTTGTTGTGCATATTTTATAAGATGTATATTAGACCAAATTAGCCTAATGTTCATGCAATTTGACCAGTGGTTCAGATAAATCTTACCCTTATCAATTATTGTAATTATTTTTATAGTTGTTCCTGACGCTGTCTATAAGCCTTTACATTATTTTTGTTTCCTTACCATACAGGAGGTTAGGACAAGGTCTTTAGTATCCATATTGGATCTATAAAAAGATCATTAACATTATTTAAACAACGGTAAGGATGGTATGAGTTTAAAAGCATCACTAGTCTTACTCGCATGATCTTGTCAACTTTGATATGCTCCTCCCAAGCGAACGAATCCTCAAAGTTCAAATTCTTTTTTATGATGTTTCTGCAAAAAATATTAATATTGTATCATGTATGTAAGCTACATATGTCACTAGACCATGACAATATTCTAGACCATTTTGGTAAGGATGAGCTAAGTGTACTCTCATAAACTTGCATCCGGTTTTGGCTTCCACTGAATCGACTCATGAATTTGATCAATTTCATGTTGAAGTTTCAGATGATATCTTAAACGAGTTGGTTAAACCATGTTAGTACAATGTTTCCAAAAATTATAGAGAATGCTTGACGAATTTAATCTCTTTTGAAACCCAAGATTTTCCAATCTTAAATGCTATCATATTTTATTCATCATGTACTAGATAAACATCAATGATAAGTCTATTTGTAAGATCATTAAAGCCAGAGGTGAAGAAACAAAGATAAATTTTGTTTCAATAAGAAATGTACCAGTGTAGTTCTGGTTTACTGGCTCAACAAAAGAATTTGGCATTTTTTTGCGATTGGTCAAACAAATTTTAAGCCAAATGAGAGAGAAAAATTTCTTTTCGCAATGGGCTTGAAACCTTAAGAAAATGGTGGTGACACAAGAATTGTACACCAAGACTTGGTTGACATATTAGTGGAGTTGTTAAAATGTTTTATTAACTCAACTGGTTCACTAAGCGGAGTTAAAGGACGTCTTTGATGTTTTAGTTGAACCACTAGGTTCCAATGGCATAAATATTGTTATTTTGTCTACCACACTGATGGAGGCTTAGATACATGCGATCACTTCTTTTTTATATTTGATGACGAGATGAATGAGTTATGTTCCTCCTACCATATCGAGAACAATCAAAACGATAATCACACCTTTTTTATCTACTTGATGACTCACAATAAAAGTGTTCTTTAATTCATTTCTCTTTGAATGTTGAGAGTGGTAAACAATATAATTGTTCATAGATAGATTCTATATCGGGTTCTTAGCATGAAAGAAGTAACACCATCTCATTCATCATATTTGTTAATCCATCTACGACGATGAATGACCATATGCAACGTGTCAGATTGATATCACCAGCAAATTACAAACCACTTTTATCTTAGACAAATAGGTCTATTTTATTACGTTCACATGTTGTGGACATCCGTACATACAAATACTGACTTTAAACTTACAAAAGTGAAACATATCAGATTTTTTTTTGTTTTTTTGGTTTTCGGAGAAATTAGTAAAAGCTATAAAAGACTTGAATGAATTTTTTTGTAATTTTATTACTATTATTTAAATTTTTTAAATATGGCACCACTTTAGTGATGCCCTTTTTAAATGGAATATTCTGATAAAAAAGGCTCTCAGAATAATGAGAACCACCGAGAATGTAGTATTAAAAATTCACTAAAAGGTTAGATTGGATTCCGGAAAATTATCCAATTTGGTGAGGCATAAAGGAGGTATATGAAGTAGTGGTGAAATGTTAACATGATTAAACATTAAAATATACAGCTTAAAGAAATAAGGAGATATGAAAAACATGGCCCCCGAAACCATGGGGACTGAATTAGTAAGATGGAATGAACCTAGAGCGATAAAGTTTTTTATAGATATATATTAATTTTGCTAAAGAAAAGAGAAGGACCCCTAGTATTCAGGATGCTTATATATAGGTGAGGGCTAGGGCTAGGGCTAGTCGTAAATATGGGACTTTACGCCTCAAACCTTTGATATTTAATCAACTTCTAATATGCGTAATATAGTTTCAGTCAGGAAGTCAAATTATATATTGATAAAATAGTATTACAACCGCGACAAAGTTTCATTTCCTACGTGTTTAAACATGGAAAGGATTAGTGGTATACAAGTAAGAACATATTTTTATTAGTAGGAGATATTTTAGAAATGGACCAAAAGCAAAGTCGTGAGAATCTCCGGACCCAAAGCGGACAATATCACACTAGTGTGGAGATCGAATTGTTCCATACTTATATATGGAGACGGAATA
The DNA here is from genome assembly GCA_036936605.1 of Limnanthes douglasii subsp. nivea. Classification (NCBI taxonomy): domain Eukaryota; kingdom Viridiplantae; phylum Streptophyta; class Magnoliopsida; order Brassicales; family Limnanthaceae; genus Limnanthes; species Limnanthes douglasii. Next base: position 267,554,948 of record JAUPFV010000002.1, on the reverse strand, counting down.
TGCAGTACTCATATTCCCAACAAATAAGTACATAACTAACCAATTGAGACATTCTAATGATGGAGTTTAACACACTTCAAAACTTCACACATTTACGTAAAAAATATGATTATATATATACTCTTGTTGACAATATATACTCTTCCATGTTGCGTGCTAAGTACTTTGCATGTTGAGTATGAGTTGAATAATGTATTCATAGTGTACCATGTCTGACGGTCTAGTTTTATGTCATTGACAGTTTTTTGTATACGAGCTCATTATGCCCATTATCTAGTAAGTCTATTTGTTTCGTATAAATAGAATACTAGCATTACACAAAAGTGATATGAAAGTCTATAACCTTTTTCTATTATAATAAAACATTTTTTACTGGCGGTGCCCGTGGACGTATAAATTTCTCGAACCACATTAAATATCTTGTTCTTTTATTTTATGCCTTTTATTTTATTTTGTTAGCATTGGTGATATATTGCATAGTAAATCCTAACATTTGGTATCAGAGCTTTGGTTGTGAAATTAGGTTTTACAATTAGGGTTTCACATGACGTTTTCAACAACAAAATACAAGATTAAATTTTTTTGATGGGGGATCCAGGTTTGCATTATGAAAGATTAAACTGAAATCTTCATTTGTACTGCAAGAATGTGGAAGACTGTTGATAATAAGTTACCAAAAGAGATGAATGAAGAGGAGAAGAAAAATTTTCAAGAAAGGGCTTTATGTTGGATTCTAATAAGTGTGAAAGACAACGTTCTTCGGGAGATTAGTGGTGAGAAGACTATTGCTTGCACATGGAAGAAGTTGGGAGAACTTTACTCATAGAAATTAGTGGTGAACCGGTTATACTTGGAGAAGCGTTCGTACAATTTCAGATTGAAAGAAGGTATGTCAATAACTGAACACTTAGATAATTTTAAATCAATTAAATAGACTTGGAGAACATTTATATCATCATTGAGGATGAGGATCAAGCTTTGTTTGTCTTGAGATTTTTACCATATACTTATGAAAAATTCTTAGATACCATAATATATGCTAAGGATAAGTTATCACTAGCAGTTGTTAAAGGGGCGCTGGAATCAAAAGAGTCGAGACTGTTACAGCCAGACAATCAGCCTAAAGGGAGATGTGTTATGACTAGGGAAAGATTTATAAGCAAAAATAGTTCTTCAAAATTGAAGAACCAGAGGTTCAAATCAAAAGTAAAGAACACAAATTATTATAAATGTAGTGAGCCAGTTCATTATAGGAAAATTGTCTAAAACTGAATGGTAAGAAGGGAAATCAAAAGAAAAATGCAGCAAACATTGCTGAAGGTGTGAACGATTTTGTTGACAGTGAAAAACAGTGATACGTGAGATGTATTATCTGTGAGTTCAGACTGTGGGAAAAACTTTTGGGTACTCGATACTGGCGATACATATCACATGTGGCAGTTCAAGTAGGGGATCGATACTTACAAAACAATACAGGGAACTTTCTATTTATGAAATAATTATTTGTTGCCTATTGATGTTATCAGTAACGTTAGAAACAGAATGTTTGATGGGGTTGTTAGTTACGTCACGCGCTGGCATGTTCTTGGGTTAAAGAGAAACCTGATATCTCTTGCGAAACTAGACTCTTAAGGTTACAAGTACTGTACAAAATACAATGTAATCAAAGTAACAAAAGGCTCAATGGTGTGTATGAAAGGCAGTTTGCAGATGAGGCTTTACATTCTCTAGGGGAGTTGTTATGGGCGATGTTGAATTAGTATCATTAAGAAGTAATAGCCAAAATAGGCAGGATCAAAATAAATTGTGGCATTGGCGTATTGGTCACATGTGTGGCAGACGATTAGCTGTTTTAGAAAAGAGAGATTTGTTAAATTATATAAAGCAGAATCATTGGGATTTTGGGAGCACTGTGTGTGCGGTAAACAAACTATAGTCAAATTCAGCAAATCGATAGTAAAAAATACTAAAGGGACAGTGGACTACATTCACTCAGACCTTTGGGGCCCAAACATAATTTCATCAAAGAATAGAATAGGATCACAAAAATAATGAATAAAACGCTTTGTGATAAGGCACAAAGCATGATATCTCCTTCTGGTGTGCGAACGGATTTTTGGGTTGAAGCTATCAATACAACGTGTTACTTGGTGAATCGCTCTTCATCAACAGTTATTGATTGTCAAAATCTTTTTGAGATTTGGTTTGGATCGTCGGTTGATTACGAAAAGTTGAGGGTGTTCAAAGTTGTCTTGCGTATGCTCATGTGAGAGATGGTAAGCTTGACCCGAGGGCAAAGAGGTGCATATTTCTAGGATATGCCACTAGAGTGAAGGGATATACGTTATGATGTACCTCTTTAAAGTCTCCATGTTTCTCATTGGTAGGGACATGACTTTTAATGAGTTTGCTTCGCTAGATAGTTTGAACAAAGTTGAAGAAATGGTCTAATCATGATCGATTGTGAGTAAACAGGTGGAGCTTGAAGTAGAATCAGTTCCTAATAGGTCCAATAATTTGATTGGTTCTAAGATGGATCGAAAATCAGGAGGTGAAGAGCCATCATTGGATGATAATGACAATGATGCGCCCGAACAGAACAACAACCTTATAACACAACATTGGGCAAAGAAAGAAAAAATATTAGAGTACTATAAAGGTATATGAATCTAGTTGTCTATGCTTTGTCAGTTGCAGAAGAAGTTGAGATGCAAGAATCTAGTAGTTACAGAGAAGCTATAGTGAGTTCAGAGGCAGATTGATGGGTTGGTGCTATGGGGAAATAAATTTAATTTCTTCATGATAATTAGATATCGAAGCTTATTGACTTTCCTAGAGGATATAAGATAGTATGCAATAAATGGGTGTTCAAGAAAAAGGAATTTAATCTAGGGGTTGCGACGTCTCAATTCAAGGAAAGACTGGTCGCTGAGTGTTTTACTCAAAGGGAAGAAATCGACCTCAATGAAGTGTTTTATCCAATGGTGAAAGATAGTTTGATTCGAGTTTTGTTAGCCGTGATAGTTTTGCAAGATTTAGAACTTGAGCAGTTATATGTGAAGAACGGGTTTCCACGTGGTGAATTAGAGGAGGGAATTTACATGAGACAATCATATGGATTTATCAAAGAAAATATGGCCGAAAAGGTTTGTCCTAAGAGAAACATGATATCTCTTGGGACACTAGTCCTATCAGGTTTACAAGTATTATGCAGACAATGGTGTAATCAAAGTGACAAAGGGCTCATTGATGTGTATGAAAGGTAGTTTGCAGAAGATGCTTTACATTATGCAGGGGAGTGTTGTTAGGGGTGATGCAGTAACATCATCAGAAAGTAGTAACTAAAGTAGGCAGGATTAAAATAAGTTGTGATGTTGGCGTATTAATCACATGAGTGAAAAAAGGATTATCTGTTTTGGCAAACAAATATTTGTTGAACGGGTATTAATTAAAATCATTAGGATTTTGTGAATAATGTGTGTTAAGTAAATAAACTAGAGTCGGATTCAGTAAGTCGGCTGTAAAAAAGACTAAAGAGACAGTGGATTACATTCACTCAGACCGTTGGGGTCTAAACATAATTTCCTCCAAGAGTGGAGCCAGATAATGTATGAGTTCGATCTATGATTATTCATAGAAAGTGTGTGTTTACTTTATGAAAATGAAAGATAAGGTATAGTCAACCTTTTTCAAATGTAAGCCGATGATTGAGAAACAGACATGAAGAAATATCAAGCGTCTCGAGACAAATAATGGGTTAGAATTTTGTAATCGTGAGTTCAACGATTTCTACGAAGCTGAGGGAATAGTGCATCAGCATTTGTTTTGGAGCACCACAACATAATTGGGTCGCAAAAAGAATGAACCATAACACTTTGTGACAAAGCACAAAGTATACTCTCGTGTTCCGGTGTGGGAAATTATTTTTGGGCTGAAGCTATCAATACGACGTGTTACTTGGTGAATTGGTCTCCATCAACACCTATTGATGGTAAAAATTATTTTGTGATTTGGTTTGGATTGTCGGTTGATCATGAACGAATGAGGGTGTCTGATTGTCCTCTGTATGCTCATGTGAGAGATGGTAAACTTAAACCGAGGGGAAAATATGCATATTCCTAGGATATGCTACTGGTGTGAAAGGATATAGGTTATGATGTACCTCTCAAAAGTCTGCAGGTTTTCTAGTAAGGACGTGACTTTTAATGAGCCTATTTTGCTAGACAGTCAGGAGGAAGTAGGAGAAATGGTCGAATCATGATCGGTTGTGAGTAAATATATGGGGATGGAAGTAGTATCAATTCTTAGCACGTCCAACAATTTGAGTGGTTCTGAGGTGGATCCAGATACACGAGGTAGTGTCAACATTAGATGATAATGACGATGATGCGCATGAACTAGAATAACAACCTTATAGGATAACATCGGATGGAGAAAGAAGAGAAATAGACTACCAAAAAGGTATGCGAATCTAGTTGCATATGCTTTGTCAATTGCAGGAGAAGTTAAGATGCATGAACCTAGTAGCTATAGGGAAGTTATAGCGAGTTCAGAGGAAGATAGGTGGATCAGTGCTATGAGGGAAGATATTGAATCTCTTCATAAAAATCAAACATGGAAGTTTGTTGACTTGCCTAAAGGACAGAAGGTAGTAGGCATCCAATGAGTGTTCAAGAAAAAGGAATGTAATCCAGGGGTTGAATCATCTCGTTCAAGGCAAGACTGGTTGCTAAGGGTTTTACTCAAAGGGAAGGAATCGACTTTAATGAAGTGTTTTCTGCAGTTGTGAAATATAGTTCGATTTGAGTTTTGTTACCTATAATAGTTTTGAAAGATTTAGAACTTGAGCAGTTGGATGTGAAGACTGTATTTCTACATGGTGAATTGGAGAAGCGAGTCTACATGAGACAACCAAAGCGATTTATCGAACCTAATATGGAGGAAAAGGTTTGTCTTCTGAAAAATTCGTTGTATGGTTTGATACAGGTACCTAGGCAATGGTACACACGTTCTAATACATTCATAGTGTCAAAAATATTAACGAGGAGTCCATATGACAGTTGTGTGTATCATCAAAAGATGTTGGATGATTCTTATGTTACTTGTTGTTATATGTGGATGATATGCTTGTTGCTGTTTGTAGTATGTCAAACATTGTGCACATAAAGAAGCAAGTTAGTGTCGTGTTTGAAACGAAGGATCTGGGTAGAGCAAATAAGATTCTTGGTATGGAGATTATCAGAAACAAAAGTATAAGATCATTATCTATCTCAACGAAGCAACATTGAGAAAGTTTTACTCATTTCAAGTTGTTTGCAGCATGAGCGACCAAGGACGATGCTAAGTTGGAAAAAATGTCGAAGATTCCATATTCAAGTGTCGTTGGTAGTATCATGTATGCTATGGTATGCACACTTCCTGATATTTCACATGTGGTTAGTGTAGTCAGCAAGTACATATAATGTCATAGGAAAGAACATTGGTAGGCAGTGAAACAGATACTTTGGTATTTTAAGTGATGAGTATTAATCTCGTTCTTGAAAGAGAAAGAGAGAGTGATTTTAGAGAGAGAAAGTAAAAGTGAAAGTAAGCTTTAACTAATGAAAAATGTCATATGATTTATTCACAGTCGTGCCCATTATTTATAGGCGATTAGACTTTGTCTAACAGAATTAGTTACACAAATGGTCCAATTACATGTTAGTTCCACATCTTTACATATAATTCGAAATCTAATATTCAGTTGTAAAACTTGTTACACAAGACTTTTATTAGGGTATGACTATATATACCCAAAACTGGTTTAAGTTTACCCAAAAAATGCACTTGACTTTAGTTTGACTTTTTTATGACAAAAATACCCTCGAACTTCCATTTAATTACATAATTGACATTAAGTAAAAAAACACTAAGTATATCCTAAATATACCAAAATCACAAAATAACATATTTTACTATCTTTACCAAAAAAACATTTTGATTTAGTAGATCAAACCCAGGTTAAAAGTGTTCTTGAACATTCAAAGTTGCCTTAAGAACATTCAAACTCATTTAAAAAAATCTAATAAAAACACGAAATCAAACATAAATCAACCCGAACTAAGGTAAAAAAATGTTTTTTTTTAAAAAAAAATCGTTCTGGTGCGAAGGCGTTGTACCATCGGTTCACAAGCCCATAACCGATGGTGCTGGGCATGTGTGCCGGTGGTATGATGGTCATGTACCACCGGTTCAGAGCCCTTGAACCGGTGGTTCATGGCCATAATTTTTTTTCCTTTAACGTGTTTAAGTAAAAAAATCTTCTTATTTAGTTTGATTTTTTTACAAAGAAAATTTGGTATTGCCCGAATGATACCAATGGATATGATAATGATTTCACTCTCGAAAATGGAAATATAATAAAACTTTATTAATTGATCTTAATATTTATTGTTTGTATTCATCAATTTTTTATTCGATTTAAAAATTAAAACTAATTTTTTTAGAAAACTATACTACGACATTGTTGTTTTTATTAATTAAATAGTGATATATATACTAATATATAAAGTTTAAATATAATTATATTTTAAATATTGTTAATATATACAATATTGGTTACGTGATTATATATATATATATTGAATTTTAATTAAATTTTATTAATTAAAATTTAAATATAATTATATTTTAGATATTATATATGCACAAAACAAAACTAGTAAGTTACTATATATTTATTCAATTTATATGAGATTTTATTAATTAAAGTTTAAATATAATTATATTTTAGATATTATATATATACAAAATTTTGTATCTTACTATATATATTTATTAAATTTATATGACATTTTATTTATTAAAGTTTAAATATAGTTATATTTTAGATAAATTTAATATATATATATATATATATATTAAACTTGGTACGTTACTATATATATTTATATAAAAAAAGTTATGAGATTTTATTCATTAGTGCTTAATTTTTTTTAAACTTATCCGATTATTATTGAGTGTATTTATTCATCTTTAATGTATGAGGATACATAAATAATTAAGTTAAAGTTTAATTTAAAAAAAATCACATTTTTAATTTTTAAATACATAAACTGTTAATAAATAATTAAATTGAAATTATAAATTATATACATAAATATTTAGAACAAAAACTGAAAAGGGGTCTTGGAATTGGAATGCGGAGTAGAGTGTTTGATTAAATACCTAAAATAAACAAAAAAAAAATTAAAGTTAGTCACAAAAAATTATAAGAACAATTAACATAAATAACCATTAAATATATAAAAAAATAAAACAATTTTTTTGAATTTTTTTTAATAAATTTAGGGATGTTAGTTTTTTAAAAAATTAATGACTTAATTATTAAAAAAATATTAGGAATTAAAAAAAAATTGGTCTGCACCATCCGTGCAAGTCCTGGGTACCGATGGTGCGGAAAAAAATTGGTCCATAATTTGCATCCGCGAATAAACTCGTATATGTACTTACATTGAAATCAGACCAACCCTTTGTTAGTGCTTCAAAAATTTATGTATAGAAACATGAGTTGGTCTTCTCATAATGTTAAAAACGTTTCAAATGACGTAGAACGTGTACGATGACTCATTAAGTATTAGACTTTAGACCTGCCACTAGGTCTGACAGTTAACAGACGTCACATTACATATCTACACACAACTGTTTGGTTTCTAGCTCTTCAACTTCTCTGACACCATTATATATCTCCCAACTGTTCTATAAATAATCCTTCATTTATTTCCTTTACCTCACACAAACTTCATACAGAGAGAAAATCATCTTAGCCTGAGAAAATCATCTTCGCTTGAGAAAATCCTTAGCTACCCTTCCGTGAATAATCAAATTTTTGGCTACCATCGCCGAAAAAATCATAATTTCCAACCAATCTTCAATTTAGTATATGAAAAAATATTCAAAAACCAAAAAACCTAGAAAACCAATTTCCCGAGATACAGAGAAATAAATTTTTAGTGCTTACGATTATTTTTGCATCAATGAAAGGGCTGAAGAGTACATAGCAACATGATTGATAAGTAACACTCCTTAATTCTCTAGTGAAACCATATATTACGGTAATTTCGATCCAAATCAAAAATCCATTGTGTTTCAAAGTTCATCCACCCCAAATTCTCAACAACATTTATCAACAAATCCTTTGCAATTAAAACTTTGAAATTCCTCTCCAACTTCTTCTAGTTCCACAACTGCATCTCCTCAAAATAATCGCAAGGTTACTAGAAGTTTATCTTCTTCAAGAGAATCAGAAAAAACCTTTTCTCCTATCAGCTTTGATCCACTTCAAAATCTTCAGAAAAAACTCCTCGGGTCCAGCCAAAAGCTCACATTTTTTTAAATCTTCCTGCAAAAAAAAAAAGACATTCATAGAAATGAGAGATGTCGATGCTGACAACACTTCACCCAATACTACCCAAAATAATGATACCAACCCTTGAACATCTTATCCTCCCCTAAGGGAGATTGTTGAGATTATCTCAGAGTCACAAAAAAATCTCTCAAATAATGAACAAGGGAACCCAGCCTCTACTTCAAGACCTCGTCGGCTTATTAAATGAAGCTTCTGACAAAGAAGTTGATTCAGAGGAAACTCAACCGAATGTTGAGGCTGATACTGTAGATGATGCCTCAAAAGATGTTAGAGCTAATACTGAGGAAAATACCTCGAAAACAAAAGCACCAGAAAAAAAAAGGTAAGAAAAAGAAGGCTCCAACTGAACTTCTCGAGGATGTTTCTGCCTATGTTAATGTAAACCCAAAGCCTCTCCTAGACGTGGGCATTTCGTTCTTCAGTTCGGTTCGGTTCGGTTCTCGGTTCTTCAAAACTAGTACCCATTTAGGAACCGAATAAATTTTGGTTCGGTTCGATTCTTCTTAATTCGGTTCAGTGTGGGTACTTAACTCGGTTCCAATCGGGTAGTTTTGGATACTTTAAATGCTTTGCAATATCAACATATATAAAACTCTTTTACATTTTAAAACAATAAAACTATGTTAGATTGTAAGAAAAAAATAGTAAATATAATAAATATTCAAAATTAATATATTAAAGAATAATATTAGTAATATAAAGAAAATGGAGAGATGATATCAAGTTTATAAAATTATATAAAGGTTGATATTTTTTTTATTTTTTTATACGCATAATAGTTTGTAAATATTTCGCCACTTTGAATAAAGTATGTTGTCATTTATTAAAGAGAACATAATTGGAGATCAATGATAAAATACAAATTTAAGGAATCTAACTTTGAAAAAGAAAATATATTTTCAAACAATTCAAAATTAAGGGTTAATACATAGGTTCGGTTCTTAGCGGGTTCGGTTCGGTTCCATTCCGAGAACCGTGGGTAATTGAAAACTGGAACCATTCGGGTATTATGAAAGAACCAAATCTACTTCGGTTCAGTTCTTTTGGTTCGGTTCGGTTCTTTCGGTTCCGGTTAAAATGCCCATGCCTAGCCTCTCCTCCCCGAATATATCATGGCACTGAAAAACGTGTCTTACATCTATTATAATGAGGCTCAAGCTGGTCTTCTGAAAAAACAATATGGAATGGCAAATAATATCACACTTCGACTGCCAAAAAAGGGGCCGACTCCACTTGATTCTGAGAAACATGAGTTGGTGGTTTATACTGAGGTCATCAACTGGGGTCTTCAGTTCCCATTGGATCCGATGATAGTGGATTACTTCAAAATCCTGGACCTTTTCCCTACACAAGTAACACCCAATCAATGGTTCACACTCTATCAGTGATCATGACTTCCAGACTAAGCCGAATTCCCCTTTGTATCAAAGATTTCATGGCCCTAACCAAACTTTTAAACGGACCTGTATTTCCCTTCTACTACGTAACCCTTGATGATGATCTTAAAATTATTGATGACTTGCTCAAAGCTGGAAAAATTTAGAAACAAAAAAAAATCATATCTAGAGCCTGGGAGAATAAGAAGGAGATATCCGAGGAGAACCTTTCAAGACTCAACCTTGTCTGGAGGAGAAACTGTAAGCTATGTTCTCTTTGTATTTTTTGTTTTACTTTGAGTAACTTGTATTTAGTTTTCCATCTTTTTTTATTGCACTTAATTTTTAGGAGATACAAACTCCGTCAGAAGGACACAAAAGATATTTTTACCAAGTTGGCCACTTGGACATAAAATGAGTGGTGTAATGGGTTCTACTCAGCCTTTCTTCCTATAAAATTTATCAGGAGCCACTTGTGGAGGATCACTTTGGGCTCTGACCTATTCAAAAATATTATGGAGCCACCAAATCCAATCTTGACTGTGAAGAGATTTGTAGCACCTGATGGTAAGGTGACTCTTCCAGTAAGAAACAGATCAGACAACCGCCTTCCTTTAAAAAAGAAAGGGAAAAATAAAAAAGCAGCTAATACATCTGGTGCTAGCTCTTCAGAGAACCCGACATCGCGGAAAAATTTAAAGAGGAAAGCAACAGAAACAGGCCTTCCTAGTATTGAAGAAGGAGTAGAAGTTGAGCCTTCTCCAAAAATAAAAAGTCTGCTACCTCGAAGAAAAAGAAGAGCACTTCCAAAATACCTCCATAGATATGGGTAAAAAAGAATTCTTGAAGAGGCCCCTCAAGAAGTGCTTCCTTCTAAGGCTGAGACTAAAGTCACTGTAGTGGAAGATCAACAAAGAATAATTATAGCAGATAATGATCGAGGAGACAACCATTTTTTGGTCCTGATGAGTTTATTAATACAAAGGAGCTTCAAGACTTTGACAAAGGCATGGATCCGAGGGTCCAAGAAATCGAAGAACAACTCCAACAACTTGGCTGTCAGGTTACTGCTCCTCTCATGCCCTTCAATAATCAAATATTCATACCCATTGAAGAACCATCCAAAGAGGTTACACTTGCACTGCAACCATTTTCCGACCTTGGAGCTGCAATACAAAATTTATGCAAAGAAGTAAATTCTGCCCAAAGCCATTTGGAAACTATGGCTAAGGAGATGGTTCCATATAAGAAGGATGCTGCAGCAGAGGAAAAGATAAGGGAAATCTTTGGCAAAACTATAGAGGACCAATTTCATGGATTCCGAACTAGGAGATCAGAATTCATCAGAGGAACCATACATCTCAAACATCATCTGAGATTCTTGCACGAGTAAGAAATAAAAGATCTCAAGACTTATTATCAAGTTGAAATGGAAGAACTCAAAGCCAAACATGCATAACAATTATCCAAGGAGAAACAAAGATACTCCACTCTTCAAGAATATCTAAAACAAGTGAAGATGAAAATAAGAAGTTGAAAATGACATAGATGCTCTTAAAACACGACTCGAAGAGGAGAATAAGATTGTTGTGGAGACTCTTATGCTGGCTGGTATTAGAAATGTCGAAGAGAAACTATCACCTTACTTCACGAAATTCATGCAACGTTTCAAAAGGCAAAATTATGAAGCTTCTGGGAGTTAATCCCAATGGAAATTGACCCAGCAAGGCCTTTGATCATGTACGCACTGATTTTTCCAAAGAAGAGGAGTCAGAAGAAAGTGCTTATGAGCAAGGAGATTCGTCTGAAGGGAACTCCGAAGAGAAATGATTTGTGTTTCCCTTTTTTGTCCATGTCATATAATATTGTAGGATGACTTATCTAATGTGAATTCTTATTTGTTTAGCATTCAAAACATATTTTTTGTAATCATCGGGTTAATTTTTATACATTAGTACTTTTGCTTCCTTTATATTCATTTGCCTTATCATAAAAACGTGTAATCTTATATATCAAGTCATGTTCACTTTGAGTTGAGACATATGTCACAACTAAACTTAAAATTCATCAAATAAAAATATTAGGACCTCGAATTTAATTGGTGTGTTAAAAAAATGTTAACACCTTAAATACAAATAGTGCATTTATAAAATGTAGCACCTCGAATAATACAACGCGTTTAGAGAAAGTAGCACTTCAAATAATATAGTGGGTTGAGAAAACATAACACTTCAAATAATACAATGTGTTTAGAAAACGTAACACTTCAAATATGGTTGTTTCTTTGAAAAGTGTAACACTTTGAAATAGTTAGTATTGGTCAACAACTTCAAATATGATCAGTCTTTGACTAGTTACCAAAACAATTTATATACTCATGTTTAAAACAACCATTGGCCAAACAAGACTTTTATTAATATCTTTGAATATTTACATGACACCTAATTAAAACACCCTTGAGCCAACAGGGTAGGAAAGAGTATGTCAATTATTCAAAAAAATTATCAAAAAGACAAAATCATTCCTACTACAGTTTCACGTGTTCTATGTTTCAAGGATGTTGAAGTATTCTCCCCTTCTTATCACAAAGGCGATACGAACCCGACTTTATTCTCTTCATAACCATATATGGGCCCTCCCAATTCGGGGTCATCTTTCTGAGGCGTTTGTCCTTTTTATGGAGGAATACTTTCCTCAATACTTTTTCACCTACTTTAAAATCCCTCATTTTCACCTTCGAATTATATCGACTCCTCATCAAAGTTTGATAATGAGTCCTATTCAAATGTGCTCTAACTCTTTTCTCCTCTATCAAGTCCAAATCTGTTGTTTTTGCTTCCTCATTTAGCTCATCGGAATAATGAAGTAGCCTGTAAGAAGGTAATGTAGATTCTGTAGGGCTCACAACATCCATACCATACACCAAGGTAAAAGAAGTTTCTTGAGTAGCCTCTCTATAAGTTGTTTGATAAGCCCACAACACCTATTGCAAGTAGTTAGGCCATCTCCCTACATCCCCTGTCAAATTATTCTTCAAGCCATTCAAAATATATCTATTTTTCACTTCCACCTGACCATTTTCTTAGGGATGAACTTTAGCACCTTGAATATGTTTTTTTTATAACAGTGCTTTCAGTTAAACGTATAACACTTCAGTTTAAAAAAGTTACTCTTGGTCAACTACTTCAAATATGATCAGTCTTTGACTAGTTACCAAGATAATTTAAATACTTGTATTTAAAACAACCATTGGCCAAAAAATAATTTTATTAATATTCTCAAATATACACATGGCACCTCATTAAAACCTTCATATGCCAATATGATGGGAAAAAGTATGTCAATTATTTAAAACAAATAAAAAGAAAAAATTACTCCTAATATAATTTCAAATGTTCTATATTCCAATGATATTGAAGTAACCTACCATGTTTATCACGAAGGCGATATGTACCTGCCTTTATTCGTTCCACTACCACACAAGGACCCTCACAATTCGGAGTCATCTTTCCAAGTCACTTGTCATTTTTATGGAGAAATACTTTCCTCGGGACTTTATCACCTACTTTAAAATCCGTTGTCTTACCTTTGAATTATAACGACTCATCGTCAAAGTTTGATAATGAGTCATATTCAAATGTGCTTTAACTTTTTTCTCTTCAATCAAGTCTAGATCTGTTCTTTTTGCTTCTTCATTTAGCTCCTCAGAGTAATGAAGTACTGTATAAGAAGGTAAAGTAGACGATGCATTGATTATAGTATCCATACCATATACCAAGGTAAAATGAGTTTCTTAAGTAGCCTCTCTAGGAGTCGTACAATAAGCCCACAACTTTTTTTTTCAAATAGTTAAACCTTCCAAAATAGATCTATTAGTTACTTCCACTTTATCGTTTTCTTGAGGATGAACATGCGTAGAAAAACATTGTGTGATACCCCTCGAATTGCAAAAATAAGTCATTTCTCTATTGTTAAATTGACGACCATTGTCTGTGTAATATTCCAAGGAACTCCAAAGCGACAACAAATATTATTCACCATGAATTTAATAACATCATTGGATTTTATACCGGATAATGGTTCAGCTTCAGCCAACTTCAAAAAATAATCCACCACCACAATAAACATTTGACGCCCTTCATATGCCATATGCAATGGCCATATTAAGTCTATATCCCATCTATCAAAAGGAATTACTTCAGATATGGAAGTAAGTGGTATTACTGGTTTGTAAATTGAATTAGCAAAGTGTTGAAAAGTATCACAACCTCAAACTAAAATTTTAGCAGCATTCATAATCGAAGGCCAATAATAACTTGTCAATAGATCCCTTCGTGTCAAAGACTTGAACCCATAGTGAGTTGAACCTTCACCATCATCCAGCTCAGATAAAATCTCCAGAGATTATTTTTTACCCAAACAACGCAATAATAGTATACTTGAAGACTTTTTGTATAAAACTCTATCTAATACAGCAAAACCATGAGTTTTGTATCGTAAACTTTTAGTCAGCTGTGTATTTTGAGGTAAAGTATCTCTTTGTAAACATTTGAGGGTATCAGACCTTAAATCACTTCGAATTACATTTGGGGTATCAAATACTTCCTCAACATATTTACATTGTTCTGACTGTGTTAAAATTGAAAGGCTTTCTTGTAATAATATCCACGGATATTCCTTTGTATAACCAACTTTTCCCAAAGAATCAACAACTTTATTATCTCCTTGGTTGATATGCTCAACAAACACTTTATCAAACAAAAGAGTCAAATTTCAAGGCTCGTGTACATACAAAATTAAATAATATTTTTTAGCCTCGAATATGCCTGCCATATGATTTGCCACTAGCTGCGAAACTGTTTCCAAACAAACTGTTGTCGCTCCAAAAATAATTGCAAGCTTTAAACCAGCTAACACATCTTCGTATTCGATCTTAATATTCGATGCATGAAATCCAAATCGAATAGCCTGGTACATTGCTTCTCCAGAAGGAGCAATTAACGGAACCCTGCATTAGATCCCAATACACTAGAACCACTAACAGTTCGAACCACCCATGTTAAAAGTTCTGGAATTAATTCTTTATATATCCCTTTATTTGATCGGCTTGAATGAAATTCGACCAAACAATCAGCTAAAGCTTGATCTTTAATCGTCATTCGAGGAGAAAAAATGATATCAAAATCTCCAAATTCTACTGACCATTTGGTCATTCTACCATAAATATCCGGACGTTGTAAAACATTATTTAGTGGAAAAGAAGTTTGAACTATAATGGTATGAACTTGAAAATAAGGGTGCATGTTTCTAGTAACCACTACTAAATCCAAAGCCAATTTTTTAAGCCTTAAATATTTTTTCTCTGATGCCAATAAACTAGCTTTGAAACTCTATTTTCCTCGCATATCAAAACAACACTCACAACAAAATCAAACACTGTTATATACAAAAATAACTACCCTCCAAATCGAGGCTTAGATAAGATTTTTGGTGATAAAAAAAGTTCCTTAATCTTTGAAAAAGTCGCTTTACAATTTTTATGACCACATAAACTCTTTGGGTCTTCGTAAAAATTGAAAAAATAAAAAAACTTGTCATAAAATATTGAAATAAATTGATTAAGAGCAACTAACCATCCTGTCATGATTTGCACCTCCTTTATAGATCGAGGTGAAGTTATTGATACCAAAGCCTTCAACTATTCGAGATCAACCTTTTCACTAATGATATACCCTAGAAAGTTTCCTGACTGTATGCCAAAAGTATATTTCTCAGGATTTAACTTCAATTTAATAACCCTTAACTTCTGAAAAGTCTCCTCTAAATCTTCCAAATGTAAACTTCCACGTTCCTCCCAATCTGAGAAGCAAAAGCCTTATTCATCATTCTTTGATATGCCACTTCAGCATTTTTCAACCCAAATGGCATGACTCTATAACAATTAAATCCTCGATCAGTAATAAATGTGGTACTTTCCTGATCTTTTGGATCCATTTGAATTTGATTTTATCCTGCAAAAGCATCCATAAAATTCGAGGGGGATTACGCATCATATCATATGTTGACTTGAACAATACATTTGCAGAACTCCTTGTATTTATTAAAACACGTCAAATTTCAGTCTTAGCTATATTTGTCCGTATAACCACTGCTTCTTCATGAGGTCTTGATATTCTCCTCAAATCATCCCCGTCAAAGAAAATAAAATAGTGTCATTTTTTCTATAAAGTAAGTAGACATTCTTCCTTATATTTGAGTGGCTAAACTTACTATGTGTATTTTCTTGGAACTATTAGTATTGCCAGCCATAAAATCTCCCCAAAAAATTGCTAAAGATTCAAAATACTCACACAACCTTTGAACTCATCCTTGCTTTACAGGTTCATCCACAGCTAGCAAAATTAACCGATCTGCATCTGTATCCAAATATTCTGAGACTGTATCAAACTCATCACATTTGGAATCTAAAATCATCAATGCACTCGCTTGATTTGAATTTGGATTAACATTTTGGTGTGTTGACGTCCTCAAAGTTCTCAATTTACTGTTTTGCCCTTTAACAAAAGCTGTTAATGTTCCATTTTCTATTAAAACTAGTATATTCTTCTTCGACGCTATACAATCTGCAGTGGCATGCCCAATATCATTATCATATTTGCAAAATATATTATTTTGTTATTATTTTGGTTTGTTTATAGAAGCCGACTTTCTAAAGCTTACATGACTTTTAGAAGTCTAAACAATAATAGCTACATTCTCAGTCAAGTCTGTATAATACTCTGGCATTATCCACTGGTTTGACATTGGTCTATAATATTGATTATTTGTTTTTGTTTGAAAAGGAACCCCTCATATTCGAGGAGGTAGATTGTTATTTTTCCTCGGATGAGGAGGTGTATGATAACGATGATTAATATGATCTCTTACTTGAGCCATTAAGGTGGACTCCTCTATTTTAATCTCATATTCTACTTGAGTCATTAAGGCTTGAAAAGTTAATGCTCTCACTTTTTGTGTTTTTTTTGCCAGATCTCATGTTAACAACCCTTATCTAAAAGCAGTCATAGCAACCAGATCTTCACAATCATCCAATCCCGCTTTTGTTAATACAAAATGCCTCGTACAATCCTTCAATTTTTCACCCACGGCTTGCTTACACTATATTATCATGTCACCAATAGCACGCATTTCTTGCACATACTGTCATCGAAGAGCTGTATAAAAGTAACTAAAGTTTGTAATAGATCCCCTCAGAATTCTATTATACCACTTCAATGCAGTACCTTTGAAGGTCTGAGAAAATGCTACGCGCACCAGACTATCATCATCTTCGAAGTTCATCATATATTTTTTAAATTGTTCGATGTGATCATCAGGGTCTTGTGTTCCATCAAACTTTTCGACCTAGGAGATATCAAAATGGTTCGAAAGAGAAATGGACTTACTCTTAGCAGTTAACGGAGCATTTCTTTAATCTACTTCTTGCACATACTCGTCATCTCCTCTGGTTCCCATAACAACATACAAATTTTGATCTGCTACACCTGTGTATTGGTTAGATGTTTTTTCTTCATACCATATAATATCCCTCATATGAAGAGGTTCACTGTCTCTCTTTGATTTATACTATTTGCGTAATTTACGATGCCAACTTCTTTCTCCTTTTGAATAAGCTTGATACTTCCTCTACTTAAGCAATCATTCCTCAGATTCTGTGCTATCAAAGTCATCATCAGTATATGTGGGCTTTGAACAGTAACTCGTCCCTGGACTATCACACTTGGTGACAGATAGTCCTTGGACTTTCAAAAGTTTGTTCGTAGTCCCTCGACTATCCAGTTTGGATAAAGTTAATCCTTTTGCATGTGTTGACTATCAATGTTTTTGACAGATAGTCCTTCAACTATTCATTTTAAATAAATTTAGTCCTTTGACTTTCTGATTTTTGATCAAGTTAGCCCCATTAATAAACATGCGCATGAGACTAAATTTATCCAAACTGGATAGTCCAAGGACTACTAACGGACTTTTGAAAGTCCAGGGACTATATGTCACCAAACTGGATAGTCCAGGGACTATGAACGGACTTTTGAAAGTCCAGGGACTATATGTCACCAACGTCGATAGTCCAGGAACGAGTTACTGTTCAAAGCCGTATATGTGTGTACATATGTTTATCTTTCTTTTCTTTTCGTGAAGTCTGGTGTTCTTTATCAAACTCAAAATATGTTTTATTTCGATCTTTCCAAATTTAATGAGTCGTGTACCTTAGATCTTAGTCTCCCTGAGTGAATTTATTGTTCTCTTTGAACATACTTATCATTCAACACAGTTATCTTGTCCAACAGTTGGTTCATCCGATATTCAATATGAGAATGACCTTGTTGTACCATAATTTGGTTGTTTTCCCTACTTTATTCTATGTGTAAATCATATTTCAACGTTTCAATAGCCTTGCGAACAGCTTCATTCTCTGGTTCCATATTGATCAAGAATGATATCACTGACTAACAGTTCAAAAACTTTCAGTTTTTTATGTGTAATCAAGTAACCAATCAAAGATCTCCCACTGTGGTCTTCAATTTGGTGAGTGTAAACTACAAAATTAGAGAGATGATAAAATGTAAAGTAAAATTATAGAGAGAGAAAGTAATTCAAAGTCACAAATGTGACTTAGAGAATAATCTTCCCTTTATTCGTCGTTTTATGCCCTATTTATAGGCACGTACGACTACTGTAACGTAATTTGTTATATAATAGTGTAAATTGCACTACAATCTCTTATATTTATAAGTAATTCAAATCTCTTCTTATAACTTTATAATTTATCATAAATAAACTTATCATTATTATATTAAGTCGTTAATGTTTCATATCCTATGGCAAGGAGTAGAGAAAAATTTTCAACCTTAGATATGTTGTCGATAATTCATACAAATATGAAATCGGTAACTATATATCTACCTCCCTCTCGTATAATCCTCTGACCCTTTTTCTAATTCCTTAGTGAACTGTTACAATCCTAGTATTATACATTATGCTAGGAATGCACAATAACAATAAATTCGTAGATATCATGTTTGATGGTACGTGAAGCTGGCCCGCTTAGATTCGTTTCGGTAGCAGATCTCACTAATCTCATCTCTAAGAAATTGGTAGCAAAATTAGTCTACTCCACACTCCTTCGAATATGAAGGATACTAAAATTTGACATCTCAACTAGAAAAGTAAGATATTTACTATTAATAGCATTTACCATGCTATTTACAACCCGATCCTTAATGTTAATTGGGAAAACCTTATTTGGAACAAGTTTAACATTACCATACACTCCTTCATTGTTTGGTTGGTTATCTAAGGAAAACTCTCCACCATAGATAAATTAATATATTGGTGTTTTAATATAATCCTAGATTTTTTCTTGTGCAACTGCTCCATTGAATCCATTAATCATATTTGGTGGAGTGCCCATTATCTTTTCTTATTTGGGAGGCCTCAAGCACAAATCTTAAGTTCTTTTATCCAAACATGGATTGGTCTTCCTAGCTACACACTACAAGTTCTTGGACCATTTATCATTCTGGTCTAGGCAATCTTTGGCACTCGATTGCGATGGTTTACCACTTATTGCATGAGATATATAATATAATCTTCACTCACACTCCTTCACTTACTTCAGTGATTTTTAAATGTATTATATCTGACATTCACTATAGATTTCAAGGCTTAAAGTTCCATTCGTCGAGTTAGATATTACTAACAATCACTTATTTTTTTTTGCAAGTTTGTGTTAAGCACCACCTTTTCATAAGAACTTTTGTGGTTGATAACATCCATTGGATTACTCCTTATTTTATAAGTTTTTACTAACATATTGTCACTTGTCATTTATTTTATATTTATTCACTTATTTTTTTTATCTTTTGTCTTTATTCCAGTTACATTACTCTTTTAACTTTTTATTATTCCGGGGTACACCCTGATGGTTGTAATTTTGTGATTTTTATATGAAGAAAAAATGCCTCGAAATATTATACAAAATATTTATTATTTATTTTATATTTATTATACATAAAAAACTTTAATGAAAAACAATCATATTATAGAAAGGGTTAATATTTTCATTTTTTATATTTTATCTTTAGTATAAACGAGTCAAAGTTTACTGTAAATATCACGAAATCCTTAGCCTTATCGAATATGATGGTCGTGTAAGAGTTTTTTCCAATTTTAGAAGTGGCTACTTTTGGGATAGAAGGAAACTAAATGAAAGAAAGCAGCTTTAATACTATTAAATAGTTAGTCAGTTAACTACCTATTAGTTATTATAGTTAGAATCGTTAGTAACTAGTTATATTAGTTAGGATCTTTATCCTATATGAAATGACCTTTCACGTACTATTTGTACAACAACAATAATAGAAAATAATAAAACTTTCTCTTCATTTGTTTTCTTTCCATCTTCTCTCTATCTCTTGTTCTTCAACATTCAAAATATTTTACATGGTCAGAGAGCAGACTACTGCTCAAACAATGTTATCTCTAAAGGACAAGGGTTTATAATACTAGCAAATTAGACAGGAATCAATGGAACGTAGCTATCATATTGGGAGGAATATAGCCGAAGAACATTTGCAAGATTGGTAGCTATCATCGGATCCTTTTTTGGTACTCTTCTGTTCGTGGAAAAATAAACAGATAAAAAATAAAAGCTTAGAATTTCCTATATTTGTGTAGTTATTAAGACGGGTTCTGAGATTTTCTCGGAGGTCGAGTTATGTTGTAAGGAGAGGTTTACCTCTGTTAAGATTAAGTATCATGGTATTTATCCATAGTAAGTCTAAATAATGTATTGGCTCCTCAAAGAACTAAACTATGATAATTACAAAATTCAGCAATTGTATCTTTTAGTGTGAACTTAACGATCTTCATTCCACTTGCTTCCAATTCACATGGCTCAACAAATAACTGATTAATCTAATATTTCCCATAATAGACTATGTCCTAATCAACAATGATTGAGATGATTCTTTTCCAATGTATTTTGCTTATTATGGGTATCCTCATTCATCAGACCATACCATTGTCATCCTAAACCTAGGCACCTCATGCCAACGTAGGAATTTTTTTAATTTTTTTTTCAACATGTGGAAATCCCACTCTCAATTCAAAGATATTGTCACTAATATCTAGAATCTTCCTATCAACACTAAAGGTATGAGTTTAATCCCCCAAAAATTCACTCGATTTTGACTTGTTCTCGGCAACCTCAACCGTAAAGAATATAATGGCATAAGCTCTCAGGTATTCAACTCCCAGAATGACCTTTTATATGTTAAGTCTATTTGCATTAAAGACCTCATTTGCTCCACTTTTGCCTTAAAATAAATTGAAGCTTCCTCTTCTTTCATCTTCTCCAATAAAGTTGAAGAATCATTCATTAAGCAAAAAATGAGAGAAAACTGGCTCAAATTCGGAATCATAAACACTAAATTCTTTCACAACAAATTTTAAAATCGTATCTTATGTAACAAAAAAAAAATCGAAGTCTGATAAAATAGATGAGTTCTGATAACCAATTCCTCTAGTGTTGCCAATGTCCTCATGAACTACTTTAAGGATCTGAATAGAGCCCAATATATTCTTGATTACCCGGGCCTTCAAGGGCTTCAAAACTCATTACTACTAGACTCAAAATTTTGGACAAAACATCTATGACTCAAACGGTAACATTTGATGAAATTAAAAAGGCCTTATTCGGTCAGTATTGATAATAATAAATCCTCAAGGTCTGACGGCTTCAATTCAAGCTTCTTCAAGTATTTTTGAAATATTATGGATACTACCATCTACAATAAGGTCCTTAATGTCTTCAATTCAAGGAGTTTGGAGCCTTTTTGGAACTCCACCTCTAGCGTCCTCATCTGTAAATAAAAAAACCTATTTACGTCGCAAGTATCAGGTTAATTCCATTCTGCAGTGTCATGTGCAAGATTATATACAAGATTATGGCTAACAAAATCAAATAATTTGTCTTTTATCTGATTGAAAAATCTCAAACAATTTTTGTCTCGGGAAGGAACATTTCTGACAACATCTTTTTCCCAAGAACTCCTTAGGGTTACCACATTAACTATAAAGGCAATAGGGTCACACTAAAAATAGACGATCTGATAGCATTTGAGAATGTCCGTTAGCACCTTATTATTGATATCATTTTCGTCATGAAATTCTTGGATATGATGATCTATTGGATTATCCAATTTGTTACCATCATATATTACAATATTAACATTAATGGCGATCCTAATGAAAATTTCATGATTGGAAAAGGCCTCATGCATGGTAATTTTAATAGATTATCCAATTTATTTCCATCATATCTTACCCTTGGAAATGATCTCATAAACATTTTGAGGTACAACTTCGGCTCTATCCTAGTAAAATATATGGGAGTCCATCTCTTCACCGACCAATTTTTACTACATTAATTATTTTAATTTCCTTCAAAATATCACTTCACGTATACATTATTGGAATTTCAAACACCTATCTTATGCGAGCAGGCTCCATCTCATCAAGTTTATTCTCTTTGTAGGTAAGATATACTGGTCCACCATATTTATCCTCCATTTGAGGGTTCATAAATTGTTTTTCCAATCTCCATGACGTTTCCTCTAGTCTGGCCATGAGATGAATATTTTAGAGGCTAAGGTAATTTGGTCTAATGTAACATTGCTAATGATTGAGGGTGGACTTAGATTTCTATGCCTATAAATATAGAATCACAATGTTGTCCTTAAACAAATGTGATCTTTAATAAGTAAAAACATCAACTCAATCTGGTGTGACTGGATTAAAGCTAAAATAAAAATAAAAACATATGGGGTATAGATCTTGGCTCTTGTCCCCTCTAGAATTAGAGGAAAAAATTTATGTCTTAGGAGTTTGTATAGTAAAATGTATAGAATTGTGATCGATAACGGGGAGGAGACTTTCTTCTGGTACGGTCTTTGGCTTCTCCTTGTCTCTCTAATAGCCCATTATGGGTAAGGTATTATATATATGAGTCGAGGCTTGGCAATAATCTCAAATTTCCAGACATAATTCAAGATGGTCTATGAAAATGGCCATTACAAATTAGATCTGCTAGTGCTAAAAATTACAATAACCATCTGGAGATCAACAACCTTATTCTCTCTTCCGCTCTACCCAACATCAACTACATCGACGTATATTATTGGATTGCCAAGAGCCGAAATAAAAAGTTCACAATCAAGGACGAATGTAACATCACTGGAACAACCACCCCCTATGTCGGGTGGGCAAGGTTAAGATGATATAAATACAAAATTTCTCATCACTCTTTTATTCTACGACTTGATATCTATATCAAATTGTCTATACGAGACAAGCTTATTAGTTAATGATAAAAATATCCTCCAGATCTTGTCTTATGCAACTCCGGCTCAGAAACTATTAATCATATCCTCTATGACTGTAGCTTCACTGAAAATATTTGGAGCTCTATCATCTCCAAGCTCAAACTCACTTAAAATGTTCTATAATTTGCTTTAATAGATTAGAGAGACGTTAAACCGATCTTCTTCTCGAAATCGCCATTTTTGGAATTCTTGCTTCGATGTGGTAATTTACCACGTCTAGAGGAAGCAAAATACAAGAGATTTTGGTTCTCTTCTTATTTTTTCCGCTGCGGTATGAAATTATATGTTTTTTGACCTTCACTTCATATTCTTTGGTACCAAAATCAACTGGTCAGTGTAATCCCTAAACAAATTTTAACTTACTATTGTTGATTGTGTTGTATGCAAAGATTTTTACCCTCGTATCTTTATTACTGTAAAGTTCGCTAGCTATGCTGTTGTATTATGTCATCATTCATCTGTTTACATAAGATATTTTGGATCTATCCGCTTTGATCTTATTTTAATTTTAATTTATTTTTTTAATTTAATCAAATATTAAGACTACAAATAAATCTCCCGAATATGTTCTAAACATTAATACAAATTATTTGTTTTATCTAATGCATTTAGAAAAAAAATCGTTAACCCCATCGCAAATTTATTGTATTTAATGAAGCTGCTATATAGAAAACTAACCTATAATGATTCCTTTCTCTCCAAGAAAATGCTTCTTGAAACTCAAGCAACCTCTTGAGATCAGACCTTCTTCTTATTAACAATGGCTGATAGCCATTACTAATACAACAAGAAGAAAATACATATCATCAACAATATTGGATGTAAAGACATAAAATATTTCCATTATCTCAGTTCAATTGCAGCCCCAAACCTACAAAACAAAGCCAATGGAGATCAACCACAAACAACAATCCACAAAAATAAAAAATCGTATTCAGCAACAGTTCTACAGCCAAAATCAACCACATCATTCAAGCCTATCTATACACAATACAAAGAAAACCATATAGTTTTACGGTTTGAAGATCAGGTTAATGACTCCCTCCTACAAACAATATCATACACCTTAATATGAAAATTCAGAAAAGGCTTGTCCAAGAAACCAGTTTTTGACAGATTGTTTGAAGCCAGCAAATTTGATGATGACTTTCCGTACTCCAACTCGGATTCAAGATATTTGTCCCTTGAGCTATCATTGAAGGAGGATATCAACAAAATAGGGTCGATAGGGGTCTGGACATGGGTGAATACTCGATGAGAGTATTAAAATGGCTACCATCTTTCAGTCCTAAAAAAGGAATGCCCTATTGTTTCTACTTGAATAAGAATAGAAAAACTCCTTGAACATCTCTACAACTAAGATATTATTGATTCAATTGCATCCTCAATTGGTAATCCTATTAAATTCTAGATTCCACCAAAAACAAGGCAATGCATAATTCATGTTATGCTTGAATAGAGATGGATATCTAAAAAGAACTACAACATCAAGTATGGCTAGGCTTTGGAAGCAATATAGGTGCATGGATTTATATTAGGTACAAAGAGGTACCAATATTGCTATGATAACTGCTTTCATGTGGGTCATGATACCTCTTCATGCAAAAAGCTAAGAATGAAAACATATGAAATAAACAATTACAATAATCAGAATGTAGTGAATGAAGTTGAGCATACCTCTTCACCAAAGACTCCACCAATCCAAAAGATAAACATTATTTTCCAACCCACCAGAATCAAGTCAATCATAGTTAATTCTTTGGAAAAGCCTAATAAAAGGTCTGAACAGAACTACCTTGAAGATGAAATCAAAGAAAATAACTCAATCAATGTGAAACATAAAGAACAATGTGTAGAACATGACAATGCATGTGAAAATAAATATGATATTATTGAGGTTATTAAATCACTTGATGATGACTTTGATTTATCTCAATCAGCTAAAAATATAACTTCATCTGATGGCAACCTCACAGCCAACAAAGACAACTCAAGGAGTCTTCCACCAACATCCACCCTGAAAATGAAGAAGGTTGATCCTAGCTTCTAAAAAATATTGGATCAAAAGTTGAAACAAGCAAGAATGAATAAAAGTTAAAAGGCACTGGTTATAAAATCTCTGTAGTTTGATGAGACACAGATCCAAATTCACAAGCCCCAAATGATAAAAGTCCTAAGTTGGAATATGCGTGGAGTATGTAACAAATCTTATGTGCGAAGACTCAAATCAATATCAAAAAAGAAAGAATAAAGATATCATTCATCTAGTAACCTATGATAAGTGGTGATCAACTCGAAATACTTTCTGTAAAACTCAATCTCCCAAATTTCTTTGCAAATACATCTAACAAGATATGAATGCTCTGGAATGAAGATCTAGATATCAAGATATTGGTCGACAACATTTAATGCATTCACACAGTTATCAAACACGCTATGCTGGACAAATCAATTAATATTACATGTGTATATACAATATGCCAGAGGAATAAGAGAACAAGGCTCTAGAATGTTTTACAATTATTTGCCTCAACTACAAAATAATGACTACTTCTTGGTGACTTTAATTCAATAATATATCTTACAGAACAATCTGGTTGTACAAATTTTTTCTCTCAAAGTGCTAATAATTTTATTGATGTTATTAAAGTCTGCTATTTGGATGATGCAGGTTTTTCAGGTACAAGATTTACATGGACCAACAAAACAAGGTGGAAGAGACTGGATAGAATATCATTTAATCAATATTGGTCTGAGTATTTTGCTGAAATAAAAATAGTACATATGGCTCGTACATGCTCAGATCACACACTACTATGCATAACCATTACCAAAAACAGAACCAAGTAGAACAAAAAAATTCAGATTTCTCAGTATTTGGACAATGGACAAGGAATTCTTACACATTGTTGAAACAAACTGGACTGAAGCCATGGAATGATATCCATTGTTTGTATACTTTAATAAAATAAATAGACTGAAGAGTACCTTAAAAGAATGAAATAAGATTTACTATGGAAACTTGTTTGATAAAGTAAACAAGCTGAATAAAATTTCCAAGACTGTGAAGAAATATACAACAGATCAAAGATCCTTCAAGACAAGAATAGCCTCTCAAAAGCTACAACTAAACACCGACTTGTCTACTATGGAGGAAGAATATTGGAAATAAAAATGTTATGCCAACTGGATTCAGGATGAATATAGGAATACAAAAGTCTATCATAACTTTGTGATGGAGATAAGAAGGAAGAGTATAATAAATGGTATTAAGCTCAACAACAAGTGGTGCACTAAGGAGGATTCAATCAACTCATCTGCTAAAATATTTACAGATGATCTCTTATCTCCCTCTTACTCTAACATAAACAAAGAACTTGAATATATGAGTAATAATATATTCAATGTTATTCCTGAAACTGTAAATGAATCAGATAATGAATTACTTCTGACTATGCCTACTGAAATAGAAATCTAGAAATTATTCAAAGTCTAAATCCATCGGGGGTTGCTGATATGGATGGTTCTAACAAATGTTTTTACATTACTTGTTGGAGAATAAAAAAAAATCTTTGTAATGCTCTAAAATCATTCATTCAAGGCCAAGACATACCTAAGGGAATATTGGCCATTGGAATTTGTTTAATTCCAAAGATTGATAACCCTTCATATTGGAATCAGTACAGGCCAATAAGCCCATGTACGCTTATGAATAAAATAATGTCCAAACTAATAAATAACAGACTATCTATACTACTGCCTAAAATTATCTCTGAAGTGCATGATGCTTATGTCACAGGAAGAAAAATACATGGCAACATACTTATAGAGAATGAACTAATTCATGATATAAGCATGAAAACAAAAGCGTGAAGCATTCGATAATCTATCTCATAGTTTCATCCTGAAGGTGCTACATAGGTTTAGTTTTAGCAATAAAGTTATTAAACTAGTTAATAGTATAATAAGATAAGTTTTTGTTTCAATTCTTATAAATGGGAAAACAATAGGATTTTTTAAAGCTAATAGAGGGGTGAGACAAGGAGATCCTTATCTCCCAGCTTATTCATACTAGCAGAAGAAATACTACTAAGAGGAATGACTGAATTTTTTGAATAAAATAAAAGTCTCAAATACTATAAGAAATGCAACATAATAATACCAATTTTAGCTTTTGCTAATGATGTTTTAGTATTCACCAATAGACTAACCTCTTTTTTAGAGAAAATTGGAAAGTTCTTGCAGTTATATCATGATATTTCTGGACAATCAATAAAAAAAGAAAAAAAAAGATCATCACTACAAATAATATGCCTCAAAACAGAAGCAAAAATCTTAACATTCAAACAATCTTCAAGATAGCTTTATTGCCTACAACATACTTGGGAATAACACTTAGCTCTCATAATAAATCAGTCAATTTTGTACCCCTAATGGAAAATATCAAAGACAAGATATCAAACTAGGAAGGGAAAAAGCTTTCATATGGAGGTCGACTAACACTAGTTAACTCTGTCATAATGTCTATACCCTTGTATTAGCTCCAGAGCTGTTGGCTACTTACTTCTGTCATATCAAAAATTGAAAGACTAATGAATAGATTTTTATGGGGCTCAAGTAGTGAAGAAAATAAAATCCACTGGTCTTCTTGGCCAGCAATAAGTAAACCATTTATTGAAGTTGTACTCAATGTTAGAAGTCTCTAAGACATCCAAAAATTCTTTCTCTTTCAAGCTATTGATAATATTTAGAGAAAAGAATTCACTATGGGCTAACCTATTACACAACATCTACTGTAAAGATAAACATCCTCCCCAAGTTGACTACTCAAAACAAAGATCACAAACTTGGAAGAGGTTGACCAAAATAAAGGAATTTTTTGAGGCAAATATAAAATGGAAACTAGGATATGGTAAGGTCGACATATGGTTGGATAACTGGTATGACAGACCTCCTCTTATTAGTCTTAATTCAAATTCAAATAACAGCTCTTTTAAAGGTAAAATAGGCAGTTCATTGTGGGACAATAATTCATGGAACATGAACAAACTAAAACCATTTCTAACTGACTATAAAACTAACCTTATATCCAAGCTCAATATCAATAATCATACTAAGGATGCTATTATCTGGACTCCTTCAAAATATGGTAACTTTAACATTAAAGATACAATGTAAATCATTAGAATTACAGACAATATCTTTTCTCTTTTTGGAAAACTATGGAATCAAATATCTCAAAGGAAATTCTTTTTATTTACTTGAAGACTTATTTTAAACAAACTGCCTGTTAATTCAGTCTTGCAAACAAAACATTTAATATTGGTTTCAAAGTGCCAAATTTTCCAAAACTTAGAAACTGCAGATCATCTCTTTGTATCATGTATGTTTGCTTGGAGAATTTGGTCATACTTTGCAGGTGTTCTAAAGATAGATATTTGAAGATTCATGAAAATGAAACACGTGTCTAGGGCATGGTTTTGGTCTGCTCCAAACAAGATTCATATCAAAACAATTTTGCCTACAATTATTAGTTGGGTTATATGGCAGCAGAGAAATAAAGTTAAGATGAATGCAAACACATTTTCAACAACCACATCAATCAAGTATATCAAGAATATATTAATGAGTCTGGATCATTCAAATCTCCTGAAAAATAAACAGTGGAAACAAAATGAAAGTGCAGCAATTACATTGGGATGTATTAATCATCTGAAGCTTAAGAAAAAAGTATCTTATCTAACCTGGATTCCCCCTTGTCCCGGTAGATATAAAACCAACTCGGATGACAACTGCTTATCTTCCGGAGAATCTAGTGGATCACTTGTTATTATAGACAAACAAGGAAACTTTGTGCTAGGATACGCGAATAACTATGGAATGCTCACTCCAATCAAAGCAGAAGCTCGATCTCTTCATGAAAATCTACAATTATGTAAAATCAAGGGTTTAAGGGAAGTTGACATTGAAACAGACTCTGGAATACTACTCTCTTATTTCATCTGGAAACTACCCTAATAATTTAAAATCAATTCTCAATAGTATAAAATCTTTACTATATAGTAAAATGACTCTTCATCACATTTATAGAGAACAAAATCGAGCAGCAGATAGGCTGGCTCGTTGGACTCAAAGATGCAAGATGAAGATGGATTACAGATCTTTTAAACCTATAGCTCAGCTAGATGCAATATTATTATTAGAAAGTCTTAGAATATGCTATATAAGAATTGAGGAATAACTTGCTTTTCATGATCTTTCTGGAATAAATGCAACAGAGGCATGATTTTGCAGACTCTTCTCTCTGTTTCATTTATGAAGGATAAGGAGGTGACAAGAACAACTGAAAGACAACAAAAAAGATTAGCAACGTTCGAAACATAAAATCAACTAGAAGACCAAAACAAAATACAGAAGCTGAAATCAAAAGAAGAGCTAGCTGAACTTCTTAAAAACGAAATGAAACTCAGTTGATTCTCATATGAATTAAAAGATACCCATATTGGTTGAACAATCGAATTCAATATCACTACAAAATGGAGCTGGTAAGGAAGATAGAAACGAAAATTTGGCGCAACTTAAAATCTAAAAGTATATTATTTTACTTTCGGTCCCAAACTTTACAAAGACTTAAATTAAGTCCCAAATTATAATAAAATTCTTTAGCTTTAAAAAAAAATGAAGATACTATATACAATTGATTTATTGGCCCCTCGAATTAGGCCTATAAATTCTTTTCTGAAATAGGCTTTAGTATCTCGGTACATTATTGCTAACGGGCCTCTATTCAAACCATTGAACTTTACCACTGACAACCAGAAGAACAAAACCTTAAATTAGGGTTTTACTATGGAAGACGGTTGAAGCTACCATGGAAGACGGTTGAAGCTACATTCTTCGTCTCTGTTAAGCTTAAATCTCTCTTTCTCTCTGTCCTCTCTCTGTCTCTCTATATATAAATATATTTAGATGTTCGCTTCAAGAAATCTTCAAAAGTATTGCTTGAGGACCATATGGTCCCTATCCTCTACTCTACACTCCAATCCCTGCAGGTACCTTTCATTTCATTTCTCTATGGTTTTTTATACTAAAAATCAATTGACTACATGAATATTTTCGTCCTGTAAATCATTTCTAACCTTTCTGGGCGTTTTCTCTATAGACAAACTAAGAATTTCTGTGTTTTCTGATCAATTTATTTGTTCAATTTGATTAAATTATTCTTCAGGGTTTGTTTTATTACCTCATTCTTGGTTCGTATCACTATTTTGCCTTCTTTTGGTTCGTTTTCCAGATAAGGTTTGTTTATTGGTTAGATATAGTTCATTTCTGTGTTATTGTTGCGAAGGGGATTCGAGTTCTGCAAATTAGTGACACCTAAAAATGATGTGGTAGTTTTTTATATATAAGTTTGGACTCTAATGTGGTGTGCTCTTTTGTTTATTTTTTGACTTTGAATGGTGTTTTTCTATTTTGTAATGAATTGGATTGGATTGGATTGGATTGGATTGGTTTCAACTTTATAGATTATTCAATAAAAACTAAAATGTTTATAATTTTATGTTAAGCATGTTATTTAATTTAAAGGTCTCCAAATTCTTAACTTTTTGTCAGATTAGCTAATGGAGCTAAAATTTTCTTCCGGAATCTCATTTTTCGCAGCCAGTGTCTGGATAGTATCTGATGTTTACGTTATTATCTTGTTCAAGTTGTAGGAATGGTGTGGTATTAAAGGATGTTGGACGTGATCTAGTCTCAGACACTGGCAATGAAAAGAGTGTTGTTTTATTCCCTTTCACGAGTAAATGGTCACGGGAAATGTCAACCTCAAGAGGTAGTAGCATGAGAAGCAAGGTGGAGAGACGAATGCAAAAGGAGTCTGGAAAAACCCTTAGGGAGATTAGGAGAGCCAAAAAGTTGAAGAAAAAACTCATGACAGATGAAGAGCGCCTTATTTACAACCTCAAAAGAGTATGTTTTCGTAGATACTAATCTAATTGGTCTTTTATTGTTTGTTGATTCTGTATTTTTTTAATCTTTGTCTGAACTGGGACTTACCAATACCTTATGGATGCAGAGTGATGGAAGACTCAAGGTTGAGTGTTCTAAGTGTGTTTTTGGATGTAGTGAGTCTAGTGAACTAAAGAATAATATGAATACGGAGTTTGGGAAGTGTTATGATTGCTTATGACCTTTAAACCTGTTTTTTTTCTTTCTGTTGGCGTTGTAAGAGGTAAATAAATCAGTAAAAATTAATTAGGAACTCTACTTTCTGTCAGATGAAACATAAGACATGTCACTACGTTAGTTGATCTTGACATTTAATTTTATTTTAATGGTCTTTGGAATAGTTTGAAGTTTTCTGTTTTACTTCCTAATTGTTGTTTGGCATGCAGCTCATTGAGATTTATAAATATGACATTAAATGCGTTTCTAAGTTGTTTGTTTAGTTCTGCAGTTGCAATTTAACCATTTCATGCATTGCCTTGACATACATTGATATGTCTCGGTCTAATTACTTAAAACATATCCGCACAAGCCATAAACTAACCATGTCAGCTAAACATTATCTAGCCTTTAATTCTTCCATTGAATTTTGAACTTATGGGATTTTACAACTGCCTAGAAGCAAAAGTTAGTACCTAACGGACACAAACATAGCTTAATAAATGTTTGTTCCGATAAAGTAGTAGCAGGTAGATAAACTGC
This sequence comes from Limnanthes douglasii subsp. nivea, assembly GCA_036936605.1. NCBI lineage: Eukaryota > Viridiplantae > Streptophyta > Magnoliopsida > Brassicales > Limnanthaceae > Limnanthes > Limnanthes douglasii. The sequence continues at coordinate 267,523,011 of JAUPFV010000002.1, read as the reverse complement.
CTAAATTAGGAATGAGATGTTTGCTTACTAATATTGTCTAATCCAATTATTCAAATGCAATGAGCTTAGAAACTTGTTAAACAATAAGATGGATCACTGATTACCTAAAATCTTAAATAGGTGTTGCAAGTACTGACTGTTTTATTTATTCTCATTCTATGACCATGTGTTTCATAGCACTGCTAATGAACCCAAATACAAGTGTAGTTTATAGTATTTTAATTGTTTTAGGCAAAGAAAAAAGTGACACTGCTGCTACAAAGACTAAAGAAATACGAGCTACCAGAGCTTCCCCCACCTGTGCACGACCCAGAGCTATTGACAGCAGAGCAGCTTCAAGCATATAAGAAGATTGGTTTTAAGAATAAAAACTATGTTCCGGTTGGTATACGTGGAGTCTTTGGAGGAGTCGTTCAAAACATGCATCTCCACTGGAAGTTTCACGAGACAGTGCAAGTTTGTTGCGATAACTTCCCTAAAGAAAAAATTAAACCAATGGCTACCATGATAGCCAGACTCAGTGGTGGTATAGTTGTAAATATACACAATGTCAAGACCATCATCATGTTTCGTGGAAGAAACTACCGGCAACCCAAAAACCTTATCCCTATAAACACTCTCACTAAAAGAAAGGTCCGTCAGAATCTTTCCTTTGCTTGTTGCTTTTTGTTACCTTTCATGGTGTAATTAGTAACACATTTGTGAATTCCGTAACATAGCCTAAACATTATCTAGTCTGGTTTACTCTTTATCCCAAGATTTTTTCTAACCTATCTTAGCCCTATTGACAAGTTAACAAAATGTTAGTTCTCATGTGGTGTATTTTGATATGCAGGCATTGTTTAAAGCGAGATTTGAACAAGCTCTGGAGTCTCAGAAGCTAAACATAAAGAAGATCGAGCAACAGCTTCGACGAATGGGCGTTAACCCTGAAGACCCGGTTGCCATGGCTAGCATCCAGAGAGTGGCTTCAACGTTCTTCAACGCGATTGACAAGAAGGAAGGGAGTCCTTATGTCTTCCATGGAGACAAACAGCTAGAAAAAGACGCTATGGATGATAAAGAAGAAGAAGAAGAAGATGGTGATGGTGAAAGTGACCAGGAAGATCTGGACCGATTCATCGCTGAGATAGAGGATGCGGCAGATAAGGAGTGGGAAGAGGAGGAAGCTGCAGAGCAACAAGAGGCGAGTAAAATCAGGTACTGGAACCGAGAAGAATATGGGGGGAAGTCTCGAGGAGGATACGGACCTCCTATTAGAAATGAGGATGGAATTAGAAGTAGTCCAAGGAGTAGGATGGATACACGAGATATGAGGAGACCCATAGATAGCGACGATGAGGACGACAGCGGTGATTCCGATTCTTATGAAGCTCCTCGTGAATTCGATAGGAGGAGGTCTGATCGTTCAGATAAGTCCCGATCCAACAAAAATAGTTTGAAAAGAGAGATGGCTAGAGAGGAGTTGTCTGATGCGGAGAACATGTTAAATGAACTTGGAAGTACGATGTGGGACTCGGGATCCGACGAAGATACAAGCCGTAATTACAAAAGCAGCAGCGGCGAAGAGGCTTAAAAATGCAGGTACAACCAAAGATCAAACATAAACGTTAACTCACGGGACACTAGAGGTAGACAAGGAGTATGATTCTGAAGATAGACGTGTAGTGAACCTCTTCCGTGTGAGAATCGGGTAACGAAATAAGATAGCGAGGAAAGTCATCTGCAGGTGAGACACCAGCACGATCAAACTAGGAACAAGACACCAAAAGGCATAGAGACAGTGTCCACCAGATTTCTTGTAAGAACTTACCAACATAATATTTTTGGAGAAATTGTATGCGGGCGTCTAAAACAAAACATTATAATGAGAATTTATGTTATATTGGATACGGCATATTGAGCTTTAAGTTTTTAGATAAAAAACCAAATATTTACCTATGTTTCTGAATTTTGATCGAGGATGGTTAGTATTGAATCTCCACTTTTACTCTACTTCATAAGATGTATAATTATTCCACCAAGCTTATCAATTGGCTTCATATAGAACTATTATATGATTTACACCTAAATGTTACAAACATTTATTGTTTGTCTGATAGTTTTAGTTCGAATCTGTCAGTGATTGTATTATCTATTGTCAGCTCACCACTGAAACCATATCTGTTGCTTTCTTTAAATCACAACAATGGTTGCCACAAACATCGACGCTCTGCAACGGCCGATAGAAACGAAGCCTGTGAGGAGTAGGACGATCCACAAGAGGAATCTAGCTCAGCTTGCGCATCTTCTGATAATCTTGAATCCGAACAAACGGAGTTATCGAATATTGAAGCAGTTACTTCAGAAGCTACACCTTATACGTCCTCAACTGGGTTCAAAGATATGAATTTAACTCCGACAGTGTTGAAGGATGGTTTATATGTTGAGATGATTTTTCAGAGGCCTATGCAGATTCAAGCAATTAGTTTGCCTATGATATTTTCGTGTCCTCACAAGCATCTGGCTGCTCAGGCACATAATGGATCTGGAAAAACCAAATGCTCCTCATCGCAGTAATCCATACTCTGTAGTTCATAAATCCAATATCAAAATAGAAAACTCTTAAAATTCTATTTTTTTTTCTCCGCAGATTTATGTAAACTCCTAGAATTTCCCGAAGGGTAAAATTTCTTTTGGCTTCAAAAGATACGCCTCTTTTGATAAATATATTAAAAAATTACTTTGCAATTCGAGAGCAAAATGAAGATAAAAATGCCCGAAAACATTTGAAATAAAGCTGGGATGATGCACCAAATTCAAATTGAAATATATTGATTAAGTGTATTATTTAAAATATTCGTCAAAATAGAATGAGATATTCGTCAAATATATTAATTGATTAAATATTTGAATAATATAGTTAATACTATTTAATTAGAATAAATTTGATTGGGTAATTTAGATATTTTTTTTCAGAGGAAACCTGTAACCGGTGACAGGCTCAGCCAAGAAAGTACATAAAGGGACTCGAATTCATGACGTTTGGTCCCGAGCATACCTTGCTCAACCAACTCGGCTACCCCATGAGGCTGTAATTTATATATTATGTTAGTTAAGGATATTATTTTGTATTAAAAATAAAATAATATAAATATAAGAATGGTACGAAATAACTAAGGGGAAAGAAAATAAAAAATGTTTTTTCTAAATAATGTTTTTTAATATATCATTTTTTTACGAAATCGGTATCAGAAAATAGATAAACAACTCTGTTCCTCTTTCTTTTGTTTTTCAACTAACCAAATAAAATTATTACCAATATAACATTCAGATGAAGGCTCTGTTTTGAAGACAAGAAGAATGCGAGATCGTTAAAAAATGATACAACGAAATAAAAATTGAAGCAAAAGATAAATTAACACCAACTCAAAAAGAAGATCTAAGAAAACAAAGAAAGAAAAATCAGAAAATCATGTTAGGGATATATCAAGGAGTCCAACCATATGATGGACTTTAAAAAGAATTTGCTTGTGCCATTTCAGCAAAGCAACCATGAGAAATTTTGGAGAATTCATCCAAATAAGACGAGAAAGTAAAAATAATTCGATTAAAACTCTTATATGGAGTTTGACAGTTTACTAAAAATTAGAGTTAAAATTTGTTTTACTTATTGTTCACGGGTTTTGTCCATAGTCAACCAATTAAAAAATAAACGGTGAAACTTTGGATGGTATTCGTGTTATTGAGAAAATTCTTCGTTTGTTGGATTCATGATTTGACTACATTATGGTAACTATTAAATAATCTAAGGATTTAAGCATCATGATGATTAATGAATTAAAGGTTCATTGACAACTAGTGAAGAAAGATTAAATAAGAAGAGAAGGAAGTGATAAGACTATGTTATATCATGGGAATATATTCTTTATTAAGACGAGGTAAGCTAATTCAAAGTTATAAAGAGGGTGAAAATTAGAATAATGACGATGGTTAAATTCAGAGTTATAACGATGGAAAAATCATAGACATGACGAGAGAGTCATTCAGAATAACGACAAGGGTGCAAATTAAAAAACATGATAAGAGTACTATTTAGAATAATGACGAGGGTGAAAATTAAAGTTATGACGAAGGTGAAATTCAGAAAAATGACGACGAAGCAAATTGAACTTATGGCGAGGGTACAAGTCAGAATTATGATGAGGTAGTAAAACATAATTACGATGAGGGTATGATTCAAAACTATGACGAGAGGCCATATTTGGAACATGATAAATGTGCAATTTGAAGCCACGTTAGAACCGCATCAGATACACGCCTTTATGCAAGTATCGTTTCATGATAGGTGATCAAGTAAGTTTGTTAGGCGCTTATAACAGAATGACACATGTAAACTAGTGGTTGAATACACGTGTAATTAAATTATTAGTAGAGCATTGATGTAAACCCTATAAATAGAGGTTAAAATCTTATTGGAAAGTCTGATGATCTCTTTCTAATAAAAAAAAGTTGACATCATATTCAATTTCTTTCTTGATTTCAATTCATTATTTTGGAAAAGTATTTGGGGAGAATTTTCCTTCACAAATTTTGGTGCCGCTTCTGGGAACCTATCTTCTTTTCAAAGTTTGCTAGTTCGTTTACCAATGGAATGAAATGATCAGGAATTGAAAGAGAATCTACAAGAGGTTGTTTAAATAAAGGTAATCCGATGGTAATTCCATAAATGGTGTTAAAATCTCCTATCGAAGAATAAATGTGAGGGGTTAAGAAATCGAACTTTGGGTGAAACTGGTTTGGAGCAAAGAACTCTCGAAGTGTTGGTGGCAAACCAAAATCAATCAAGCGATATATTTTCAGGAGCAGATCGTGTACATGATGGTTATGGTGTTACATGAATTGTTTCTTCTAATTCTTAAAATGGAAATCTTGTGAGTCAAGATATACCTATGATTTTTTATAATGTACAACTTTTGGAAGCTCATATTGAAGAAATGAAACAAAAACAAGTTAAAGCAAGTTAGTTAAAAGTTGAAAAAGAGAAAGATGCACAAGAATGATTTGAAAAGTTATTAAATGCATTCCAATTGTTAACTAAAAAATTAACATCGAAAAGTAAAAAGAGACATAAAGGGAATAATGAAGGGTTTGATGTGAGTTGCAATGAAAAGGTTAGAGAAATGGAAGTAACTTTTAGACGCGAGGAGAAGTCGGAAGAAAATGAGGCTAAGAATAAAAAGAAAAGAAATCTCAAGGTAGTTGAAGGTGAAGGTCAGTCCAGTAGTATGAAATCTAAGAGAAGTTGAAGAAATAAAGTAATGCAATATAATGAGGAAAGACCAATAAGGGTAGATTACATGTTGCAAGAATCATATTTCATTAGTGAAATATTGGAAGGAAAGGTTCCGAAGAAGTTCGATCGATATTGATGGAGACTTATGATGGATCAGGTGATCCAGAGCATCATTTTGAGCAATTTAGAAACATGATGATGTGATTCAATGCTAATGATATATTAATGTGCATAGCTTTTTGAATAACGTTTAGGGGAAACATATTGGAGTGGTTTAGTTCTTTTCCTAAGGGAAAAATTTAGAGTTTTGATGGGCTTTAACATACGGTTAGAAATAGGTTTATAGGAAATAAAGCATACAAGAGAATCATGACTCTATAATGAATTTATACCAAATAATAAGAGAATTGTTGAAGATTATGTTCAACGATTTTTACACGAGCTGAACGCTTTAACAAATTGTAAAGAGGTTGTTGCGGTTGCTGTTTTTAAGAGATATTTGATTAAAGCTGTGTGAAAATCTTGTTAGATTTCCGGTCAAAACGATGGGGGAAATTTTAGCAAGAGCATATAAGTTTATTCGGGTTGATGATTCGAAGAATGATGCAACATGTTCATTTAAATTTCAAGTTTTAAAAATTGTGGTTGTGGATAGGAAAAGTATTGTCAAGTTAAAGCATGATGAAGACGTTAAAACACCTTTGAACAGGCTGAGGTTTTCTATTATTATAATCCAGTACGACGGTACATACTATAAACTGAAAATATTGCCATTATTTTTGATAAAATGAAGGATAAATCAAGTTTCAACCCACCTCTTCACCTGATAATGGAAGACCTAAATGATTTTTTTGTGCATATCATAATGGCCATAAATATTTGACGAGTGATTTTTTTTTCAGTTAAAAAATAAAGTGCAAAAGTTTATTGATAATGGAGAATTTTTTTAATTTATTAAAAGGAAAAGGGATGTGAAGAATGAAGAAAAAAATGAGGAGTTACATAAATATTTAACACCAAATGTGATTGCAATGAGAAAAGGAAATAATGGTTGTTTACTATTTATAAAGGGACATTTTGTCAGGAGCAATTTATAGTTATAGAAAAAAGCATAAAACAATTTTAGGTGTGCATTTGATTGATGAATCGTCATATCATAATTACAGAAAACCGACTGTTGATTTAACTTTTATTGATGATGATTTACGAGAAGTGTTAGCCCCCATGAGGATGTATTGATCGTTAGTCTTATGGTTACCCGTGTTTTAATAGACAATTGTAGTTTGGCTAATATCATTTTCAAGAGTAATTATGATAAGATGGTGGGAGTACCGTCATTTAGGAAGACTAAGAAGCAATTGGTGAGTTATAATGGTAAAACATCAAGTTGTGTTGAGGAAATTGAATTGCCTGTAACTATGCGATATGGTCGTAGAGATAAAACTGTGAGGACTGTGTTTATGACTAGTGATTTTCCAAGCCCTTATAATGCTATGATTGGTCGGCTATGGTTCCATAGAATAGAAGCTGCTACATTAATGTTTCGTCAGTGTCTTAAGTACCCCGTTGGAAATGTTGTTAGGGAAATTAGAGGAAGTCAAAGAGCAACAAGGGATTGTTATGAAATTGCTTTGGATTTTCCAAAGTCGTCATCCTAGAATTAGAGGGTCATCAAACGGGTGAAAAAGTTTATTGTGTAAAGGAGGTTGACGATCCTACATAAGAGGTGAAATGTAGTAGTTGTGTGGATATAGTTGACGATATTGAAGTGCCAATTGGGAAAATAGTTAAAGTTGAAAGTAATTTGAGTCAAGATTTCAAAGATAGACTAGTAAAATTGTTAAACGATAATAATGATGTTTTTTCTTGGATTTTGATAATGTTACTTGGGTAAATTATTCTATTATATGTCAGGAGTGGACTCTTGATAAAAGATTAAGACCAATTCGTCAAAAGAAAAGGTTTTTTTGCAATAAAAAACTGAGGTCGTTGTTAAGGAGGCTGAAACATTGTTAAGGACATGTCATATACGTGAATAAAAGTATCCTGCTTGGGTAGCTAATCCAGTGTTGGTTAAAAAAACTAATGGCCAATGACGGATGCGCATGGATTTTACAGACCTTAATAAGGCATATTCTACAAATTCATTTCCTTTTTCTTGAATTGATCAGTTGGTTAGTGCGGTTTTTGGTTATAAGTTTTTATTGTTTAAAGATGTGCATTTGGGATATAATCAAATTCAAATGGATCCAAATGATGAGGAGCATACAGAGTTTCATACAGATTGAGGGTTGTATTGTTATCGAGTAATGTCATTCGTTTCGAAAAATACTGGATCAATGTATCAAAAATTGATTAATCAAATCTTCGAGAAGAAATCAAGTAACAATGTAGAATCGTATATTGATGATATGATTGTTACTAGTAATTCAAAGGACCGAAATGTGGAAGTCTTGAGTGATATTTTTTAGAATTTGTGATATTTTAATCTTAAGTTGAATCCTTTGAAGTGTTCTTTTAGGGTTAAAAATAATAAATTTATGGGGTATATTGTTAGTAGAATATAATTGAGGTTGATTCAGAGCAATTTAAGGCATTGTTAAATATGGAGCCCCCAAGGAATATAAAAGAGGTGCAAATATTGACGGGATGGTTGATGGCTTTATCTCGTTTATTTTAAAATCATCGGACAAGAGTCATGTTTTCTATGAAATCCTCAAAGGAGCTAATAAATTTTATTGGAGTAAGGATTATCACGAGGTATTTCAAGTGTTAAAATACTGTTTGGTTTCGCTTGAGATATTATCATTGCCAACAAAATGTGAATCTTTATATTTTTGTTTCTGATCATGCAGTTAGTTCTATGCTGGTTACAGAAGTGGATAAAGTATAGTGATCAATTTACTATGTGAGTAAAAGTATAATTAAGGCTGAAAAAAGTATTTGAATTTGGAAAAATTAGCTATATGTTTGGTCGTATCTGCAAGAAAGATGAGGCCTTATTTTCAGAGTCATACTGTCATTTTTAGGACTTCCTTTCCTTTGAGAGGTGTATTACAAAAAATTGATGGTTTGAGAAGGCTAACTAGGTGGTCATTGAACTAGGAGAGTATGCGGTTAGTTTTTAGCCTTGAACTACGATTAAAGTAGAAGAAGTAGTAGATTTTATAAATGAATTTGATGGTGAAATTTTGGCTGATGACAAAGGTTACTAGTCGGATTTAGCAAGAGAGTTTGAATAGGTATCCGAAGTGGATGGAGCGTCAGAAGTTGGTATAGATGGAACGAGATTTACTTAAAAAGTTCTACGGGGCCTTTGTTGCGTTGTTTGAATAAGGAAGAAGCATTATGTGTTGGGAGATTTGTATGAAAGAGTTTTTGGGGCTCATTGTGGGTATACAATTTTAATTAAACGCTTTATCCTTGCGTGATTTTAGAAATTAATGGATGATACAGAGTCCATGGTTCAAGAGTGTAATAGCTATCAGTTATATGCTAGAACAATCCATTTTCTGACTGAGCCTATGCGGATGGTCTTATTATCTTGTCATTTTGATAAGTGAGGAATTGGTTTGGTTGATCCTTTGTCGATGACTATGGGTAATACACAATTTTTGGTAATGACTGTTGATTATTTTTCCAAATGGTCGAGGTGAAGGCTTTGTAAACAATAAGAGCTAAGAAAATATTTGATTTTGTGAAGGGTCATATTTTATCGCAATTTGGGATCCCAAAGATATTGATGACTGATAATGGACCTCAGTTTCAAAATGAAATAGTGACAATCTTTTGCAAAACCTATGGAATTGAGAAATAATTTTTGAACACCTATAATTTGCAGGCTATGAGCAGGTCAATGTAACAAATAGAACAATTATAAAAGTAGGGTTGATACGAAATTGAGTTCGAGATTTTTTAATGAGGGTAATTTGGTTATGAATAAACTTTTCCATGGGGAAATGGATAAAAATTTAGGAAATTTAGCTCCAAGTTAGGAGGGTTTGTATAAATTTATTTCTAAGGATTGTCACGTAGCATATAGATTGAAAAATTTGACAGGTACCATATTGAAGCATCCATGGAATGCTTAACACTCGAAGTTGTATAAAAAAATCAATAAAATTGGGTGTGTGCCCTTTTTCATTTCTAGTGGCACATGATAGTATTGTAGGGAGACATATATCAAATTTGTTTCATCGATGATGTTGGGTGTATGCTCTTTTTCCTTTCTAGTGGCACATGAAGGTATTTTAGGGATACACATAGAAAAGTTGTTTCATCAATGAAATTTTGTTTTGCCATTTGTTTTAAGATTTTTACAAATTGGTCGAGAACACCACAAAGTAGAGAAGAATAAATGATATAATAGAATAATTATCTCAAATAATAAAAAAACAATCTCTATCTCGATGATAAAAATGTTTTTAAGCCAAATAAGCGATTATGGTTAAATAACCAAGTATAGGGTTGAAAAACCGAACGGTTACGCAAAAAGCCATATTTTCCCTGAATTAATTGTCAAATAAGCGATTATGGTTAAATAACCAAGCCTAAGGTTGAAAAACCAAACGGTAAGACCATAATGTGCATTGACTGAATTGTCAAATTAACGATTATGGTTAAATAACCAAGCCTAAGATTGAAAAACCAAAAGGTAACGCAAGACGATCATACCGAGTCCTGTCTTAATTGTTAAATTAGAGATTATGGTTGAGTAGCCAAGCCTAAGGTTGAAAAACTAATTGGTTACGCAAGAAACCCATACTGTGCCTAGATTTAATTATAAATTTAGTAGTTATATTTTTATAAAGAAATCCCTAAGGTTGAAACAATGAATAACTTTGTAGGTGGTCACATTAAGTAATAGTATATAGTACTAATAATATATGTCGAAATGATAAGAAAATATATAAATATATTAGGAATTTTGAATTGAAACAAAATAAATACGTTCTTAAGAAAAATAAATGTGATATTAAGGGCTAAGAATCCCGGTTAGTCACCAAAGTTGGTCACTTGTTTTAATACAAATATTGCAGTTATATTTGTATCAAAACAACCAATTTTGTTGATTTTTTGCATCAATGATCACTCGCGGTGACTGAAAATGCAAAAAAAGACCAACAATAGTGACCACTAATGCAACAAATAACAGTTTTGAGGAAAATGTAAGATAAGTGATTATTTTGAAACAAGTGACCAACTCTGGCGACTAACCATGATTTTTACCAAAGCAATCGTTTTTCATATACACTTTTTATTGGATGCATTTAAATAAGTATGTAATAAAATATTTTTCAAAATAGGTGGCATAAGAAAAATATAGTCGGCGTGAAATTGAAAGTCAAAATGTTGTCGATTCAGTAAAACATCATAATAGAGTAAAGAATTAAAGAGTACAACACATGTCTTCTAAATATTGTAAAACAAAATAATATTTAAAGTCGACAAGATATTTAGAATTGGTGTTCACTTCATCATTTTTGTTGTTTCAAAATATCAACAAATGAAGATCTTACGGCAGGTGGAGCTTCGTTATTTCGGAAATAGTCTTTTGGTGGTTGGTAGTTTCTTTTTTGTTTTATCTTTGAGGGGAATATTTTGTAGAAATTTCTGTAATAAGCCTATCATTGTTGTTTTCTTTCTCATATTGTTCTTTCGAAATCGGTTGTTAGTGAAGGCGATTAGGGAAATCTTCTTTGGGTAGTAATTTTTCTATTTATCCTAGTTGAACGATAGGATTTGTAGTTAGGATTGATAAGATAATCTCTTTTAAAGTCTCACTGATAATGTTTTTAGCCATAGCGAATACAACTTATGATTTTGAACGTGTTAAGGTCAACATCTTTATTCATCGTTAACTTCTATGTATTTATTTATCTCAAAATCATTTAAATTTTGTTAAAGTATGATGATTTTTTCATTCTAAAGAATAAACTTGAGTCGTCAAAAAGTTAACTTCAACATTTAAACTACTATTCTAATAAGAGAGAGTAGTATTTTGAGAGATCATATATATTTTATGAGTTGTTATAATAGTACCTTGCTTGATTAATTCTACATTCTAAGTAAGTATTTTGGTTTTATCAGCATTAACAGCATCTCGTTCAACCGCGAAAGTAGTAAGAGATTTTTCAACAGTTTTTTTTTTTTCATTTGACAACTTATCATGAGCTTGTTTCATTTTTTGTAATACTTGTTGAAAATAAATTAATTCTCTTCTATTATTGCCTTGAGCCAATCACAATTTTTTTAGGTTGAAAATTGGCCATAACATAAATATCAGCATGAATCATGGTCATATAGGCAAGCGCCATAGAATTGTGAATACTTTGGTAAATATAAAAAGTGAGGGAATAATATGTATATATTTAGAACTATGAAAGAAGATAATTTTATATACGACAAAAGGATAATTTAGCATTAAAGACTAATCTCTAACTAAATTTCAAATTGTTTGTGGAAGATGTCGGAACAATTGATATTGTTGTATTGAACCATGTAAGGGACTGTGCAAAAGGTGAAGAAAGATAACTAAAGTTGGAGAATGGATTGATACATAAATTGAAGATTTTGTGTTTTTTTAGATTGGATGGTACTCGGCAAGTGTTGGGATTCTTAGTGTAAGCAAAATCTCATTTTGAAATCTTTATTGACGGTTTCTGGTAAGCTACATGTGACTTTATGTCAAGGGAGGGATTATGTCCGTCATAATAGTTTACCGTTTTCACGATTCTTTGTTAATAAGACTAGATAGACAATGTAGGTTTTCTTTTGGAATTATTGGGATATTGTTTTTTTTAAAGTTGAAACAATAATATATTTTTCGTGGTTTGATTTCTTTCTTTTTCTGTTAGAGAGTATGTCCAACATCGAGTTAGGGGTCGGTATTTTCTTCATTATGGGGAAGTTTTGCCGCTTTATCCTTCTTTTATCATTTTATTTTTTAACGTTTAAGCCAATTCCTTTCGAATAATGAGATTTTATGCATTGTCGTAGTATGTTTAAAGCATTCTCAGTATTGACTAGTTATTTGGTCGTCCGTATTGTGGGCTTACCACCAGTTATCATGATAAGTTCAGGTAATGGGCATAGGCCGCCATGGATACAATTTTATGCGTTATAGAGATAATGGAAATCCGCAAAAAAATATGGGCCTTGCAGCTAATTAAGTAACTTTCTATGGGCTCCTCATAATGAAAGAATTTGTTGAAAGGTGCAAGTATTTATTCTGGATCTGCACGATAAGTAAAAACAATGGTTAGGATAAGTAAAAACAATGGTTAGGATAAGTAAACTGATATATTTTATAATACAGCTAAATAATATCGACCATATCTTACGTGTTCACATAAATCTTCTCTATACCTGACCAAATTCATCACAACCATTCATAGATTTCTAATTTCAAGTTACATAAATAAATCTTTTTTTCCAAGTTATGGTCAGTGATTCTTTTAGGGTTAAGAAATATATGGGTTGTTTTGAAGTTTTTAAATTTTTAACACTGGATAGAAAAAAATGGAAGGGAATTTTAATATTATCCATAGTTGAACTCAATAGTGCGCTAAGTAGGACACACCACCCATTGGTCGTTAGTTGGGTGGAAAACATTCTAACATGTTTGAAGAAATTAGTAATATAAGGATGAAAAGGTAGTCGTAAACCCCATTTAAACGGAGATAATAAAACCTATATTATCTCCTACTATATGATGGGCTAAGTCAGCAATTTTAGGCTGACGAGTTTTCTATATAGTCGAAGATGTTGTATTCAAATGTAAACATTAGGTGATCTTTTTCAGACATATACTTATAAGGCTTAAACTGTTTAGAGAAGAACTCTTATAAGAAGTATGAATTTTTAACTTTATCTTTTGGTAAATCTTTAGGGTCTAAGTGTATAAGCTCTTCTTTAGGGGTAATGTTTTGGGATGGTTTTCCTTTTGGTGTATTTTCTTTAACTCCAACCATTTTTAAAAAAAAACCACGAAATTTATTGAGAATATGAAGCTGAAGCTAGATTTTTAATTTGATTTTCAAAAAACAATAGTTTTCTTTTTTTTTACAAAAAAACTTCTATGAGATTAATTTGGAAGATAGTGGTGTTTGAACTTAAGAAGTAGTTAATGATAAAGAAAAAGAGACGAGGAATTTATTACTTGGGTATAATGGGGTTGGAGTATAGTTTTTTTATAGATGTGATACATGTAATTTGAAAAGAAGAAATTATTGCTAGTGAGAGAAACAATACTAGGGAAAATAAATAATAAGATAGAGAAGTATGTTCTTGAATAATTGTGTGGATGGTGAAGTTGATAAAAATACTAACCGTTAGATTAAAAGAGTATGAAGGTTTGGTTTGTCTTTAGTACAGAAAGTGACCATAATTTGTTTGTCAAATGAATCAATGGACTTTATGACAAGTTTTGTGATACTTGTCAGTTTGATAGCGCACACTTATATATATATATATATATATATATATATATATTATATTGAATCAATCAATATTGTCGTATGTGCTTTGTATAGTATTTAAAAACAAATTTCTTGAATAAATAATTTTCAAAGACTAGGGGGTGCTAATAAGGGTATGTTCTGTCAAGGGAATGTATTCCATATTAAGACGATGTAAGTTAATTCAAAGTTATGATGATGATACAATTCAGAATAATTACGTTAGTGAAAATTAGAGTAATGGAGAGGGTTCAATTCAAAGTTATGACCAGAGGAAAATTAGAGACATGATAAGAGTGCCATTCAAAATATCAAAGAGGGTGCAAATTAAATATATGACGAGATTGCTATTTAGAATAATGACGAGAGTGCAAATTAAAATTATGACGATGGTACAATTCAGAATAATGACGAGGGAGACAATTAGAGTTATGATGAGGGTACAAGTCAGAATTATGATGAGGTAGTAAAACATAATTACGATGTGGGTATAATTCAAAGCTATGCCGAGAGGCCAGATTTGGAACATGACAAATGTACAATATAAAACCCTGTCAGAGCCACATTTAACACGTGCCTTTATACACATTTTATTTCATGATAAGTGATCAATAAAGTTTGTTAGACGGTTATAACAAAATGTCATATACAAATTAGTGATTGGATACACGTATAATTAAATTATTTTTAGATCATTGATGTAAACCCTATTAATAGAGGTTCAAATCTTCTTTGAAAGACTGACCACATTTTTCTAACAAAAAATAGTTGACATCATATTCATTTTCTTTCTTGATTTCAATTCATTACTTTGGCTAAGTCTTTTGATAGAATTTCCCTTAACCTAACGTAAAATTAAATCGAGGATCGCAGTAAAACTTATATCTAAATGAAAAGAAAGAAGATTTCAAAAATAAAATGGAAAAAATCATGGTCATTTTGTAAGAGGATGGAACGAAACAAACAAATAGCAGAATTTTAGAGGTTCACAAATAGGATGTAGACGTGATATTCAAAAAGAAATATGCTCAAATACTTATGGGATAGTGATGACGCGACGGAAGTAGAAGAAGAAGCAACGATAGATGAAACCCTAATTCAAGGGTAACATGATGAAACCCTAATCTAAGGGTTACAAAGATTGAAATTTTCAGAGATAAAAATATATTATTCTAAAAACTTCAAATAACTTAAGGCATAAGAGGCTTTATATAGTAGCTTCTCAAAACCCTAAATTAGAATACAAGGAAATAAAATAAATATTCTAAAATAAAAAAAAAATAAAAAAAATCAAATCTTAATATAATTAGATTTGATTTAACTACATAAGATATTTGAATAAAATAAAATAAAATAAACAAGGCTTTTGTTTGGACTTTCTGGGCTACATCATCCTCTCCTGGTTGACAAGAATTCGTCCTCGAATTCACAGCACCATCACCATCAAGAACCCAAATTATTTATTTTATTTTATTCAATCGTTACATTGTGAATTATAATTGTTGACCTTATCGGAATAAGATAAATTCGTTACTTATTCGAAGTAACATTCAAGCCATCCAGTTGAAGGAAAAAAAATAGTTTCGAAAACCTTTTCATAGCCTGAAGACAACATCCCCATGTCCAGTTGGTGAAAAAAATGGTTTTGAAAACCTCTTCATAGCCTGAGACAGCATATCGATAAGAAAGTTTTACCTTGATTTGACGATTGGTAGCCAATTTAACTCCTTCAGTAACCGGTCAATATGATCGTCATTGAAACGCCTAGTGTGTCTCCCGCATACCAAACGATCTTTGAGATCTTCATGGCCGTATGTTGTTCTCTTCTTTAGACCTTGAATCAGATGAAATCAAGATTCAGATGAAATCAAGATTCAGAAACATGCTTGACCCGTAGCAGGAACTGAGGCTCTGATACCAAACTGATGACGCGGCGGAAGTAGAAGAAGAAGCAACGATAGATGAAACCCTAATTCAAGGGTAACATGATGAAACCCTAATCTAAGGGTTACAAAGATTGAAATTTTCAGAGATAAAAATATATTATTCCAAAAACTTCAAATAACTTAAGGCATAAGAGGCTTTATATAATAGCTTCTCAAAACCCTAAATTAGAATACAAGGAAATAAAATAAATATTCTAAAATCAAATAAAATAAAAAAAAATCAAATCTTAATATAATTAGATTTGATTTAAATACATAAGATATTTGAATAAAATAAAATAAAATAAAATAAACAAGGATTTTGTTTGGACTTTCTGGGCTACATCAGATAGGTTATTATGCAAGTGGATGGAAATAAACAAATCAAAATCATAATTTTAAAGGTTCATAAAGTGGACATGAACACGTAAATCAAGAGGAATACGTTGGGTATTTTGAGTGTTATAATTGTCACAAACCTCGGCACCTAACAATGGTACAAAGATGAAGAACAATACGAAGCTAATATGGTGCAAAATAATAAAGAAACGTGATTGATTCTGACCCATGGTGGATATACTGGTGATTTCTAGTACATAGACAATGATGTTAACAAACGCAGGATAGTTAACAAAAACATATTTTCAAAATTTACTTAAAACTGATTCTGGAGAAGTATAAGTAAAAGATGATTTTTTATAAAATTAATGGTGTTGGTGAATTAGAGTTCAAAACAATGCAATTGAGAAAACGTCATATGTTTAATTTGTTCGTGGTCTTACAAATAATTTGCTTAGTGTTGGAAATCTATTGAAGAAGCGGTATGCTATTCATTTTTATGATATGACATGTTACTTATCATTGAATAATTGGGTTACTGTTAGAGTTGGAGTAAGAACAAATAATATTTTCTCACTCACTCTTCAACATTAAAATATGTCTTGCTTCATTAGTTCTATGAAGACTTCCAAAGTTATGACATGATCAATAACTACAGATATTTGGAGATGCTTTCAAGACTAATGATGGTCATCGGCTTACTAAAAATTAATATAATAGCCGACTCTATTATGATAACTATTGCTTATTTATGGAATTATGTTACTAATCATGTCCCGCACCCCCTTGATAGGATTTGGATAATATGGAATTTTAGTGTAATCATTATTTCCATGTTATCCTCTTCCTTGCAATATATTAACTGTAAAGATAGAAATCATAACTCCTCTATTTCCGTTTATTTCACGATCATTTATGCTTTTAATGACACATTGGATTGCACCCCCTCTAGATTGACCTTGAGGCCATTTTGGCTCAAGATCAAAGTATACCTTGGGATTTTAATGCTATTTGTAAGCCATACGAGCGTATAGGATGATAAAAAAATTGGTCTATAACTATCAACAAATTCAACAATTGTTTCAACCATTGTGAGCTTAGTGATCTCCGTTCCATTAATTTTTATTTTATATGGCTCAGTAAGAATCACATCAATCATATATTCTATAAGATTGATCGTGTCTTAGTCAACAATTATTAGAATGTATATTTTCTTATGTTTTCGGTCCATTACACATTCCCTGGATCTTCTGATCACACCATAATCTCTCTTAACTTGGGTACTCCTCGCATGTGTCGCAAAAAATCTTTCAATTTTTCCAATATGTGGCAATCTCATTCTAAATTCAAAGAAATTATCTTCATTAGCTGGAACCTTCCCAACCCCAAGCAGAGTATGAACCTAGTCTCCTAAAAAATAATCCACCTTCAATTTTCTCTAAAAGAACTAAACTTCAAAGAATACAATAACATCAACACTCGTGTTTCTAAGGCTCAAACAGACCTTTTCCAAGCCGAATCGCTCTTAGCTCAAATCATAGAAACTTTACTTTTGCTTATAAAGAAATTGAAGCTTCTCTAACTTCATATTCCTTAGCATATATGAAGAACCATTTCTTAAGCAAAAAATCCAGAGAGAACTAGATAAAATTTAGTGATTTGAACACCAAATTCTTTCACAACAGTTTCAAAATCCATATTTATGTAACAAAATTGTATTGATTTCAAATAATCGACATAATATGGTTACCAATCCTTCTGGTGTTGCCAACATTATGGTTGGTCACTTTAATGATATTTTGGGTTATATCAACCCTCCTGGTTACCCATGCTTGGGAAGAGGTTCAACCCTTATTACCTCTAGAGTCAACTTGATGGAAAATTATTCTATGATTTGCATAATAACGTGCGATGAGATTAAAATTGCTTTATTCATTATGGATAAGAATAATTCCTTGGTCTTAATAGCTTTAATTCTAGTTTCTTCAACAACTCGTGGAACATTATGGGTAAGGATATTTGCAATCGGGTTCTCGAGTTCTTCAACTATGATAGATTATATCCATCTTGGAATTCCACCTCTATCGACCTTATTTCTAAAATGTACTCCCCCACTTATGATGTCGATTTCAGGTCTATTATGTTATCCAATTATCTTTACAAGATTATTTTCAATATTATGACTAACAAAATCAAAGACTCTTCCCATTATATGTCTGATAAATTGCAATCGACTTTTGTGACTGTGAGAAACATCTCAGATAATATTATGGTTTCCCAAGAACTTCGCAAGGGTTACCACACTAACAAAAAAGGTAAAAGTATTGCACTAAAAAGTATCCTCATGAAAGCATTTGATAATTTTCGTAGGTACCCCATTCTCGATATCTTTGTTACCATAGACTATCAAGAAAATTTGATCACTTGAATTATCTAATGTATCACCACTCTCTTATAAACAGTAATATTAATGGTGATCGATATAGTAATTTCCATGGTAGGAAAGGTGTCAGGCAAGGTGAACCCCTCTCAACTTTCATTTTCATTCTCGTATTGCAAGTCTTGTCCTATATTTTTGAGGAGAAAAGTGGTAACAGAAAATTCAACTTCCACTAGAAGTGTCATAAGGTCAAAATATTAAAATTTTATTTTTATGATGACTTAATGATTTTTTGTTATGCAAACCTTAATTTATTTCATCTTATCAAAGATGGTTTGAATGAATTATTCTCCCTCTCGGGTCCCCAAGTCAATTCGGAAAAAAGTCACATCTTCTTCTCTGGGGTCAATCCTACCCTCAAAAATATATGAGAGTCAATCTTTTAACGGGATGGCTTTCACATACTGATTGTCGCCTCTCCTTCATAGCCTTACGTTGGTATTGGTTCTTGGAGTTTCAAGCATATTTCTTATATTGGTTAACTTTAGCTCATCAATTTTGTTCTTTTTTATTACTAGGTTTAATGTTTATCCATCTTTATTCTCTCTTCGAGGATTCTCAAAGAGATTTCCTAGTACCTTACTCACTTCTTCTGATCTGATCATGAGATAAAAATCTCATGAGGAAAACGTTGCATGGTCTATAGTAACATTTCAACAAAGGAAGGTGGCCTTGAGATTTTTTTATCTATAATCCGAAATCAGGCGATCATCCTTAAATTTTAATGGTTTTTTATAAGTAATATGGTACGACTAGATTAAAACCAAGAAAATTAAAAACAATCATTTACGAGGTTTATATCTTAGCTCCTTGCCCTCATGGACTTAGAGGAAAATTTGACGTTTTAGGCATTTTGCAAGTAAATTATACTGGATGACAATCGATAACATGTATAACACTTCTTTCTGGTATGATAATTTATTTCTATCTACTTCTCTGGTAACCCATTAGGGGCATGATATTATCCATTGTTCAAGAATGGGCAAGAATATCAAAGTCTCAAACATTATTCTTGATGGGATCTAGAATCGACAAGCCCATATAAGATTTGTAAGTCCTAGAAATTGCAGAAACCTCAAGGAGATCAACAACCTCATCCTCTATCTTCCCCCATCATCCTCTACAACGACCACCACTACTAGATTTCATAGAGAAAAATTACCAAGTTCATTATCAATGACACTTACCATTGTATTCGTACGCTCATCCCATGTGTCGGATGTGAAGATTTAGTATGCCATAAATTTAATATTCACCACCACTCCTTCATCCTTTGACTTGCTATCTAGGAAAAGTTGTCCACATGCAACAAGATTATAAGTTGGGATTTAAATACCCCGTGAATTGTATCTTATGAAATTCCAACTCTAAAAATACTAATCATATATTTTATGTATGTAGTTTTACTTAGAGCATCTGGGGTTACACAAGCTCCAAGCTTGGATTTTCTCTACGTCACAAATATAATTGCGTCTTTTGGATCCAAAAAGTGTCCCAAATAACCTCCTTCTGGGCCACGCCACTTATCGCATGTCTCTGTTTGCGCTATTGTCTACCACATTTGGCGTGAGAGGAATGCTAGTTTTTTTAGCTCATCTTCTACCCTTGCCTTTGTGGTGTCTTATGGCATGCTATCTGACCTCTTGTTCAGATTTCTTGGTACCAAAGTTGTTTGGTTAATTCAATCCATATAGTTTCTAACTTAAGTTTGTCTATTTTTTTGTTGATTACAGCCTCTTCTCCCTAGCTGGTTTGCTATCTTTGCTCGGTTTGTTTAGAAATTTATCTTTAGTCTTTTTATTCTTTAGGTTTTTCGCACTTTCGTTTTTTTTCCGTACTTGTTTGGTCAAGTTAAGGTCTACTTTCATCGTATTAGTTCTCTTACGGCTCTTCATGCCACTCTTCTAATAAATTTATTTAAATTTATGAAAACGCGAATATGATCAATACATATATTATGAAATAAGGGTTATATGTAAATTGGTTATCAAATTATTAGTCAGTGAAATTTAAAATATAAGTATCATATTACTTCTCGATAGTGTTGCACAATTATTTCAAAAATTTCTACATATTATAAAATAAATATTTTTTTTCCCAAGAAAGAACAAATATATTGATGTTGGAGAAATGTTTTACAAGAGAGATGTTTTGTTTTTGAGCTGAAAGCTCATTGTTAGATACAAAATAAAGAAGATTCAAATCATCCTCTTGCAGTACCTATTGAGCACAAAGACAACATCCTCATCCATAGTTTCACCTTAGTAGCTCCATATCATCCTTCTTGTATCCGAGTCTACTTCTCCCTCCTTAGTGTACTCCATGGATAACTCCCTATCTTTCTTCTTGTGCACGCTTCTTCCTTCATAGTATATCTTCATCTTTTAGTAGCTCCATGTCACCCTTCTCGTGTACTCCATCGATGATTCCTGCAATCAAACAACATTTATAGTCAAGTTTTTCAACTTGCTAAAATATTAGGTTAGCTTAAGTATATCTAATATGACCTAAGCCTATGGAATCTAACAATAATATGGCTGATAGATCATTACAAGGATGGTTAGCATCAATTATAGCAATGGTAAGCAAAACAACATCTCTAGAAGCAGAATGACTAACCCTAACATTCAACAGTTGATCAAAATTATCAATAACACTGATTATAAAGCCTTTTCTCCAAAAAATCCAGATTTTATTGTTAATATTTGCATTACAAGATTCAAATCCCAATTTAGAACAAATTATTTGAATTTAATCTATAGATATTATAGGTTCTTGCAAAGATATGATGTCTATTGAATGTTTTTTAGATAAATTCTTTATTCTTCTGATTGTTTTTAGATTACCTACACCTCTTACATTCCAGTTTAACAATTTTAATGACATTTTAAAGTGTATTTAGAGGATCTTAATGATCCTTTGCTGTTCCTGGTTTTAATTAAAAGCTTACTTCTAGATGATCTTCTTAAAAAACTATTCAGTGTAGAGGGTTTAACTTTCTTATGTTTTGGTGAACCTGGCAGAATTAAATTAGAACTAGAAATCTTATTTTTATGTGAGTTAGGAGATAAAATTAATCCGTTTCTAACCAGGGAAATATTATCTAAATCAATTGTTTCATCTGCATCCTCATTAACTAAAGCATTAAAAGAATTGTTTAAGTGGAAAGTATCAATAGCTGCTTCTATTTCTTTTTCAGTAACAACATTAGACTCTATTTGCTTAAATGTTAATAAATTGTTATCATCACTGACCACATCTGTATGTTGATTGATTATATTAGAATCTTCTTTTGCCATGCTTTGATTAGATTCTTTGATTACCATTTGTATTACTTGATTCTCTATATTATTCATGTTCTCTGTTTTTTTAATCAGATTTCCAGAAGTCTGCACTTTATCAGATTGTTTATCAGGTTGTTTATCATTTATCAATTCATCATAATGTTGATCTTTATTAGTTACATTAACAGGTTTTGGCACCCATATCTCTCTATTACCATTCTTTTTCTCCTTAGATGTTATTTCATTCTTTTTTAGATTCTGTAATTTTTTGTATTCCAAATCATCAGCTTTACAATAGATTTCTTTATGTCCTAAATGTCTACACTTATTACAGTATGCAGGTTTGTCATTATAAATGACATCTTGCCAGTATCCGTCCCGATCCCCAAATCTTATCCAAAGTCTTTGGGGAAGGAGACTTGAAGTATCAATCACAGTCCACACTTTACAGAGATTAAAACTAGCCCTGTTTTTATTAGGTATCCAAGATTACAAAGGCAATCCAATTTCCTAAGCCATATGCTCTACTGTATCTTTGTTATACATAAATTCAGGCATTTTAGGGAAAGAAATCCAAACGGGAGTCAAAGGAGACTCCCGTTTGGGGTTAAATTCAGGCGTCCATTGCATAATTCTAAATGCATATTGACCTACTGTTCTAACATTACGTTTCCAGAAGTTTTTTTGCATCAATCATATTTTCAAATTCTACAAAAATATGCCTATAATCCCATTTGAAAATACTAAAGATACCTACTGGTTTTAAAGATTCTAGATAAGCCCTAAAATCTAATGCAAATAGAGAACCGTATGAAAATTTCGCAACTAGTGTAAAATTAGCTAAAGATGAAAGATGAGACTTATCTGTTTCGTTGAACTTGACAAATTTGTATCCATCTTCAGATCCGATTGCCACCTTCTCATGCTTGTAGCCTTCGACAGGTCTTGTTGGTGTCAATTCTTTGCCATTCTTTACAACATCTGCGTACGATTGCTTTGCAGATGGTCTCTGAACCATCGGCTCTTCGCAAGAAGCGATTTTGTGCTGAGATTCATCTTTTTCGAATGTAGGGTTATCGAAAAATTGAGTCTGAGAGATATGGTTAGATGGATTTGCTGTGTGGATCCGTTCTTCAAGATGAGGAACAGGAATCTGTGGTGGCATTTGAAATATCGACATTTGAAGGTGATTTCTGTGGTGGTTTGGTGTGAGAGGCAGATATAGAAAAGGGATAAAGATGCTAGGGTTGAGCGAGGACTCTGAGGTTGAGGAGATAGAGGGGCTATTCGATCATACGGCCCATCACAACCTGAATTTCAAGAATCGGATTTAGGTTCTTGGAGCCCTAAATCCATCGCTCCCTCCTCTTAAATTCGTCATATTATAAAATAAATATCAACTAATTTGTTTCTATAAATTTAAAGAACATAAAAAAAATTTAAAACATACCAAGAGAATTTATAGAGGTTCAGATTTGTAAAAATATTACATTTTTTTTATCAAAATATTTTTTGGAATGATGTTTATACGAGTCAAATTTTATTTATTATAGAGAAAAAAACATACAATAAACATATCTTTAAAATAAGGAATTTACAAGTTTACAACTCAATAATTGTTTTTATTTTAACTACAACAAGCCGTATAAGTGACTTTTTGTATTAATGAGGCAATAAAGCTCAAGAGCCCATATTGGTAATATAAATATAATGTGTCACCCTCTTAGTAAAGGGTGAATAATCATTATTTTATCTTAGAATTTACTATTCGTTTTCTCTCTCTAATATAATTCTCTATACATATTTATAATCTAACCACTTCTGATTAGTCGAGTTCAGACACTTAGAATTTTTAAAAAAATGATTGACTTTTTTTTTTAAAATTTCGTGAAGGCCTATAATTTTTTTTAATGGATTTTATGATTACTATATACTCTACCTTCTTAGTGGATAAAGCTAATAACATATCACAATTGGATTTTTCACCTTATACAATAGCAATCAAAGGTGAAGAAGTAAGCAATAATTGACTTACAGCTATACTTATCATAAGAATACGCATATCTCTATCTTTATCACTCACATAATCACAATCTAAATATATTTTTATAATATATTTTTTACCTTGAAAAACTAATAAGTAAAAAATAGATAATTTTATATACTTAAGAAACCATTTCATATCATTTTAATGACTTTTACAAAAATTAGACATATAACATGACAATACAATTATTACAATACTAAGTTAGGTCTAGTGTATAATATGTTATATATTATAAATCCTACAACCCTAACATGTGGTATAGACTCCATATGCCTCAAATTATAGGCTCAGTAGATGATACAACAACTTTAAAATATGAGATTTTAAAGGCACATTTACAATTTTTGCATTTTCTATTGAAAATATTTTCACACCTTTATCAAAATATTAGATTATATTTAAAAATAATTTAGAGATTTCCTATCTATATTTATTTATTTTCCTAAAATTTTATTCACGATATATAAATTAGCTATTCAAAATTATGTTTTCAATTGTTTCTTAATAGATACAAGTTTATGTTTATTTTAACTCATTATTAACATGCTATCTACATACAAAATTAGATAAACAAATTTTATGGAAATCAACAATATCATAACAAGTTCAGACCTAAACCTAAAAAGAATTACCTAGGTCGAAGCTTAGCCACTTCCACTCGAAGCAATGACCAAAGTTGGTGAACCCATGTCAAGAGCTTGTCGAAGGTAATTAGAGAGTTTTGCTTATTTACCCTTTCAAACACAAAGTTAACAAGAATGAACTAAAATTAAACCAAGTATAAAATTGGTGAACACCGATTGAGAGGCTTTATATATTTCAAATTATGAGGCCCAGTAGGTGATAATAAAATTGTTAGCTCAAAATGAGATTCTAAATACGCATTTACATAATTTCATATCTCTATTTATTTATATTTCTAAAATCATATTCTCAACCTTTAAATTAGTCACTAAATATTTACTTTCAGTTGCTTCTAAATATATATATTTTTATGTTTATTTTAACTTATTATTAGCATGTTATTAACGTACAAAAGTAGATAAACAACTTTTACGGAAATCAATAAGATCCAAATAATTTCTTACCCATGCATACCAAGAATAACCTAACTTGAAGCTTAGCCACTTCCATTCAAACCATGGCCGAAATTGGTGAACACTTATCGAGAGGCTGCATGAGGTAATCAGAACTTCACACAGAGTTAACAAGAAGGAACTCAAAATAAACCAAACACACAAAAATAGTTTCATGTAGTTCAGATCGTGAAGAAATCCAACATCCACACGAAACAAACACAAATTAATATATATAAGAAGACTCTTCAAACACTAAACATTTAACCACTCATGTTTTACTAATAAAGTATTCTCAACTAATATAAAAAATTATGAATCTCAAAATATCTCTATAAATATTAATTTTATACCTCACTAAATTCTCTATAACAATACAAATTGAAGAAATTTCTTCCACTAAAAATTCTTCAAGTATTACTTATGCCAACACAAAGCTTCCATATTATCTTTCACTATATATATATATACTTAAGGATGAGAAGCAAAGTACACTCGCCCCATAATAACGCTTCGCCAAGTACAGACGTTACCCATCCAAATAAAAAAATATCTCCTACAAAACTGACATTTGTATGAATTTCGGGCAGTTGCAACATTTCTTCACATACAGTTGTCGGCTAGATCATGCTTGTACTTATTGTATCCTTTTCAAATGAACGCTCCAGATTAATCCTCTTAATCAACGACATATAATTTCATCATTTCAATTTTCTTAATTAACATAAAATCATGTATTGAAGTCGTTGGTCAAACCAGTTACTACACCTTCGGTACAACAGGAGTAACCAACACATTCAACGTAAGTGGTAATAAATATCATACTTGTCTTCGGCTATGCACAACTCTTAGGTTCAAGTAGACTTCTCTACACTTAAGTCCACCTAAGCATCCAATCACACAGAGAGTCATCAGTTCCAGCTCCTTAAGCTTTGGCTTACTCACATTCGGCCCTTAAAATCCTATAAAGCTGCACCAAGCATATTTCTCTAGCTTTAATACTTAGTTCCATCTTTAGACCCGTTATTTGAGCTTCAACAATAAGTTACAACTTTAAAACGTAGTTCCAGTTTTATCCCCTAGTTCCAGTCTTCGACACTTAGTCCCAGCTTCATCACACAGTTTCAGTTCTAACACCAAGTTAGAGCATCAACATCAAGTTAAAGCTTCAACATCAAGTTACAAACTTCGGTAGTGATATTTTCGCAGTCAATTTGAGCCTATACTTTAGAATTCTTCATCGAGGCTCATACCGACTCAATATCTGTTACCCCTGATGCTTCAACTACTCACTGGATACAAACCAACCACCTACATGTCCGAAATGATCAATTCCCATACACTCTATGAGCTTTGTTTCGGTAATCCTCCTCAACAGAAAGTATTTTAACCTTTTATATACAAGAAGGAAATAATAACATCCATATGAATTTCCTCATGATCAAATCAAGCAAAACTTGATAACCAACTATCAAATTCTCCATGTTGCTTCATAGTTTGAACATCTAAAATCTTTGACCCATAATACCTCTAATCAAGACCCACACCCCGCAAGGGTTGAACTTCCTCTATAGAAGTTGAAATTAAAACCAACTTGAAAACAAATTAAACAATAACATCATTAACTTCCCCCTTATATTCAAACTCAATCTCAAATCCAGCTCTTTATTCATCAAGATAATTAAAAGTGTAGAGGCTCATGTGGACGAGGATTGATTTATCCTTACAACTTCTTCACTTATTATCTTGCTAAGTTTAGTTGTTGGAATTATGTGCCTAGTTCCTTAACTGAGGGCCTGATCAACGCTTCAATTATTTCATGCTTTAAAGTACTTGTTTAGATTCTACACCAATACATGACAAATTTAAAACAATAGCTAGTGAATGGTCTGACATTAATACCATGTCATTGTCAGTTTTAAACCTCTTAATATACTTCCCTAATTGGATCTCCATCTGCTTCAACAAGCCCTCAAAATCCTCGAGCTGAATCTTAGCAAAACCATTCCAATACTAAATAACCTTTCCACTATGGACCCATCTAGAATTAAAACGCCATAAGTTTGGCTAGTCTGCAAAACAACCAAAAAGTCATGCAAGACCCTAATTTTGTCACCTCAACTTATGTAGTTGCATAAGCCCATGGATATATGACACTTTTGGACGAATGGAAATGAGCTTTATTTGGGGCTCGGTTATCCGAATTAGGCTATGCGATCGCTCAAATTGAACGTGTCGAGAAGCCCAACAACTTTCAAAAGTATCACGAAGGCGAAGACTCTTGAAACATCTCTCGTCCCTCGAGTTTAAGATCATGGCACTATAAGCCTTGGATAATATTTCGGCATCAATCTTTTTTGTACTTTTCTCATCAGTCGTAGCATAAATTCATATATGTATAAGAAATGTTCTAACTTTAATTCTCAATAAATTAAAATTATTATCTCATGTAAATTTATTAAGGTTAAATTTAATAGAATCCATTTTTATGATTGTGTTTGGATTTCCAACGATAACCAAGTCCTTACAATCAAGATCTGAAATGATCTTCGTCCTTCTCCTTGTTTTGATCACCAACAACGAATATTGTTAATCTCCACTTTCACCATACTAATTATTAATAAAATAAAAAATATTCTAACAGTTTCAGACTTATGCTTAACAAGATTTTCCATATTGACGCCGGTACGACTGTCAGGTAATGGCAAAATTTCATGGAGTACAGTTATCGGCTATAACATGCTTGTACTTCATGTCTCTTCTTCAAATGCATGTTCTTAATTCTCTTAGTCAAAGGTATATATCTTTGAACCCTTAAGAATCCTTCCATACAAATGATCATGGTCCCCTCATGAACATAGAAACATATCCAGAAGTATTCGACCAAACCAGTTACTACACCTTCACACCAGTAGAGTTTAGATGCATATTAAGTAGAATATGTATTGGAATAATTCATATGGATATTTATAGATTGTTCATTATACTATCATAAAATGGTAAAAAATATTTCGTATTACTTATGGACAATAGTTTTACATCACTAACATCCATAACTAGTTAAAGAGAAATTAAATAAACAGAAGTTGAAAAATAGTGTAATAAAAACACTAAGTGCAATCATGGTGAATATGTGTGAGATATGACGATTAAGTGAAAATAACATCCCATATTTTTTTGTAAGAATTTAGAATAATATGGATAGTTCCTCAATATATAAGGCAAGATTCGTCTAACACGAAAGAGATTATTTGAAAAATAAAATTATTTCTGAAACATAAATAAAAAAGTACGACTAGTGATTCAGTTTTACGTATATCATTCTTAGGAGGGACAATAATTATACAATCTATAATTAAATATAGTTTAACTATAAATGATGATGAAAATACCGCATGAAGTTTGAACCAACACTAAACCTAGCTCAAAACAAAATATATATTTTAAAATATTAATTTTTTTTTAAATATTAATTATTTTATCTATGTAATTGTGTTATAAATGTTATTTGTTTTGTTTAAGGAATTTTAAGGTTAGAGTAAAAATAAAATTCTCAAAAGAAAACAAAAATAAAATAAAACATTAGAAAAGCTGAGTTGGTGATCTTGAAAAAAGAATTGGTGAAAGTAGGTTCATGTTCTTCATTTTCTCTCTATTCCTTTATTTCTATTATTACAATCTCATACCATTCATAAAAAAACAACTCATTATGTTTTTCTCAATCAAAGATAAAGATAAAAAAATATTACATTCTTTATCTTGAACTAAATCAAAGACAAAGATAAAGAAAAATTGAATTTTTGGAGAAAAATTTAACCAAAATAAAATAGAAATCAACGGTTCAATCTTCTAGAGATTGAGATTCAGATGGAGAATATATCCTACACTTTATAAATGTCTTAACTTAAAATTTCTTTTATAATAGCCACTATTCAAGATTTTTAACTTAATTCTTTTTAAACATAGTCATTATCCAAGAATTTAAAAATAAAAAATTTCATCATTATTTCAGATTTTTAATTTAAATTTTTTCTTTAAAAATAGTCATTATCCCAAATTTTTAGTTAAATAGTTTTTATATAGTCATTATCCTAACAAAAACTATAAAACACATATTTTAGGTAAAGGGGGACCTATAATCCCCTGGCCCCGATATACACGCTTCAGTTTCCATTTGACCCATAAATTATTAAGTATTTTAACTTAGTAAGACCCATAAATTATTAAGTATTTTGACTTAGTTAGTTTATATTCGAGTCATACTAGTCCAAACTCATGATGATGAAAGTGGTACATGATATATATGTTGTGTGTGAGTTTAGACTGGATTAAAACTTTTGTGTACTTGATAACGATGCTCCATACCATACGTGTCATGAGAAAGATCTGGAGCATGACATCGAGAAGTTCGAGGTTGTAAACATGTGGTTTCCTCGTACGTTTGTTCCTCTTTTTTGTGTCGTGTCTTTCACTTTGCTCCTCCTTTTGTATCCGCATCTCGATCAAAACATAGGTATACATTCGAAAAACTTCCAATTCACATATAAAAATCACTTATTTCATTAATTACTTATTACATAAAATATTGATTTTATAAAAAATATAATAGGATAATGACTATTTAAAAAATATTAAACTAAAAATTTGTGATAATGACTATTTAAAAAAAAATAGATTAAAAGTCTGAAAAAATGACATAGAATTTTAATCTAAAAAACTTGGATAATGACAATTTTTAAGAAAATTTGAAGTTAAAAATCTTAATAGTAACTATTTTAAAAAATCCCTAATAAAATTCACTCGGTTGATTCTACAGTGCTCTCATTTTTTTGTCATAATTTGTTTCGATTTTATTATGGTTTTTAATATTTCTTTAAAAATTCATATTTTATCCGTGTCTTTAATTTAGCAAAATATAATGAGTTGTTGTTTATGAATGATACGATATTGTAATCAAATAAATTAAAGAAGAGGGAGAAAATGAAGAACACGAACCCACTTTCACCAATTCATTTTTTCAAAGTCAGATTTTCAAAAGTCTCTATTTTTCCTTTGTTTTTTTAAATTTTATTTTTGAGCTCAAAAGTGCTAAAACAAAATGAATAACATTGATAACCGAAATTACATA
Organism: Limnanthes douglasii subsp. nivea; assembly: GCA_036936605.1. NCBI lineage: Eukaryota > Viridiplantae > Streptophyta > Magnoliopsida > Brassicales > Limnanthaceae > Limnanthes > Limnanthes douglasii. The sequence continues at coordinate 267,493,038 of JAUPFV010000002.1, read as the reverse complement.
AATAAAAGAATCACCATTTAAAGAATTAAAAATAAATTGAATATTTTCTTATGTTTCTTACATATAAAAAAATATAGTAGCCACTTAGAAAAGATAAAATAAATTTACTTATTTTTAGTTAGTAAATTTTTATTTACTTCAATCATATCTTTTAAAATATTTTTTAAATTATGTTTTAAATTATCATTTTCATTTTATTCGTTTATATTTTGTAAAATAATTTTTAATTTTTAATATATTAAGAAAATTGATGTTATATTTCTATTTATTTCAACATATTTTTCAAAAATATATTGTATATATTGTATATATTTTATTTTCATGTATTTTTTAAAATATGTTCTAAAAATATCTTTTATATAACAATATTTATTTTATTTCTATCTATTTTCCAAAAAAAAATTATATTAAAAATTTGATTTGATTTTCATTTACCTTTTAAAACATCTTTAAAATATTAAATCTGATTTTGTTATATTTTATTTTTTAAATATCTTTTCAAAATAATATATTACGATATATTAAGATTTATTGTTAAGAGAGACTTACCATTTATTACTCATCCAACAAACCTATTACAGATAAAGACCAAACAAATTTAAGAGATTTTATACCTAAAATACCCTTCTATATAAATTCAGCAAACAACTTCACTTTCTTTTATTTTATTTTAATTTAAAAATTTGAAAGTTTCATATCTTTTAAACCATAAATCAAGAAAAATAATCCAAAATTAACTTTGTTTTTGTTTTTGTAAGACGAACAAAACTAATACTAGTCATAATATGTTTTGATTTTAAAAAACAATTACAAAGGTTTCTCACCATATGATTTCGCGTCTAGTGGACTGCTTTCGCAACTAGCATCTATCATAGTGGCCCTTAGTTCGCACCTAGCAATACAAAACAAAGAAGGTTTCTCGTCTAGCAAAACAAATAAGGTTTCTCATCTACCAAAACAAAAAGGTTTTACATCTACCACTCATGATATGTTTTTTTTAAAAATTAAAAGCTATATTTTACAGATCTCGAGTTACCTATCAGTACAAAAGAATACTAATGTTTCATTTCTATCAATACAAAAGAATACTAATGTTTCGCATCTATAAAAAAATATGGTTTGCGTCTTCCATTCTAGAAGAATCAATACGTTTCCCAACACATTTTGAATCTCTTTTGTTTTAAACCCAGAACCGTTTTACTCGAACAAAAATTTCACAAACACGGAAATAGACTAAAAATTGACAAAAACCTAACTTGAATACAACAAATAAACTACATTAGCAAGATGAATACAAAAAATCAGAAAGAAAACACATCTCGAGTAACCTAATATTTCGAAATTAAAATTCGAGTTACCACACACACAAATCGACTTATCTAAACAGATATCCCAAATCAAACTTTGAAATTAAGTAAAAACACTATCGAATTCATACGAAAACAAAAGAAAAACAAGAAATCAAGTATTAAACTGAAGAATTACCTATATTGCTAGGTATTGTTCTATTCACGTAGAGAGAGAGAAAAAAAATTAGGGAAAATGGTGAAGTATAGGGCTTAAAAGCTTTTATATCATTGAGTCAAGGTATTTAAGATATTACCGGGTCTTAAATGGTATATATTTGTGTAAAATGGATCTTTCTAAAAGAAACATAAAAATATGGATCTTAAATGGATAATAGTATTGGTTTTGGGTCTTAAATGGTACTTAACCCTATTGTTAAATATTATTTTATGTGAAATAATATCATATTGTAATAAGATATTTTTACTTGTAATAAAGTTTCCAATTTTGTTTATTCATAATGACATGTCTTATACCTAATTCATTGTTATAGACTTATAATGGAGTGTTTTTTTTTGCTAAAAAATAGTATTGGTACTTCAAGTAGCCCAAGTAATAATAATATGATTCATCCAAATATGATTGCTCATATATCAAGACCTAATGTATGTGTAGAATTTCATCAGAATGAAGATATAGTGAGTGATACGGCGGCTTATTAAATTTTTTGATAGTAATGTTAGAATAAAATTCGACGAAAATTCAGCTCAAAAAGACTTTGCCAATCAAAAAATCATATTTTCTCCAAAATAAAATTTGAAAAAGATAATTCATAGCTGTTTAACCCCCTTATTTCGGTTCGTAGTTCTTCCAGTGCACTGCATGAACCTAAATTACATAAAGATTAATGATGATTTATTTGTTCAAAATTTAATAAAAATAAGACTACATACATTTTTATTGTCTACAACACATAATTCAATTATGAACGAAAGTAATGGTGTATTATAGATTAGTAAACATTTCATCAAAAGATTAATTTATACATTCAGTAGGATTAGAAATTTATACATATAAATAGGTTTATCATCGTAATTAATAATTATACTTTATTCTCTTTATTTAATTTTCGTTAAAATATTCCTTTCATCAGAACCATTTTATCTATCTACTTTCTTACTATCATATTATATTTGTTAATGGGTTAAAAATATGTGTTTCTGCCTTCATTTCTCTTGGGTCAAAACCTTCCAAAAAGAATTCTGGCTACAAGCATTTGCCTCATCCCTAAATCCTGAAATCCAATACAATGGAAAAATTAGAGGCCAATAAGCTTGTGCATTATTATGAATATAGTAATGTCTAAGATTTTGAATAATAAATTATCTAACCTTCTTCCCATGATAATTTATGAAGTGCATCGATGATACATTAAAAATATATTAATATTAGATAACATCCTTCAAGTTAAGGAGCTCATCCATGACCTGAGAATAAATACAAAGGTATAAACATAATAATTAAAGTCGTTATGACTAAATCGTTTGATAAATTCTCTCATAGCTTCATTATTAAAATTCTTCAATGTTTTGGTTTTAATTAAAGATTCACTAACTTGATTAGTAGTTTGATAAAATATGTTTATGTATATATTATTTTTAATGGAAAAGCGATTGGATTCTATAAAACTAACAGGGGTATAAGACAAGGGAATCATTTATCCCTTAGTCTTTTTATCATTACTGAAGATATCCTTATACGAGGTCTAAATAAGCTTTACGATTCAAATAAAATTTTGAAGTATTCTTGTCGCAATATCTCATATCTTGCTTTTGCTGATGATTTACTTATATTCTCTAATGGTCTTATCTCTTCAATGAACATTTTGGATAAATTTTTATAGACTTATCAAGATATATTAGGGTAAGAAATCAAAAGGGGCAAAACCAAAATCATAAATTCTTCGAATTTAACTCAAGACAAGATGAGTGCTCTAGTTATTCAAACAAGTTTTAGTACCAGCTTTTTTCCTACAACATACGTGGGAATCACTCTTAACTCCAACAAAAAATCAAGAAATTATGTTTCTCTCCTAGATAAAATCAGAGACAAAATCCTAGAGTGTGAAGGAAAACTTATCTTATGGTGGCACACTTACCCTCATAAGCTCTATTTTTCTTTCTATCCCTATTTATTGGACTCAAAATTGTTGGCTGTCTAAAACTATTATCTACAAGATAGAAAGAATGCTTAACAAATTTCTTTAGAGTTCTTCAAATGATTATACCAATATTCATTGGTCTAATTGGTCAACCAATTATAAATATTTAAGGGAATGTGGTCTCAACCTTAGCAATCTAAATGACATTTAAACTTGATTCTCTTGTATGATATGGGACAGATTTAAAGAAAATAAATGTCTCTGGGCCAAGTTCATGCATAACATCTATTGTAAAGGAAGACACCCTCTTCAAATCAAATACACAAAAAAGGGCTCTCAAACGTGGAAAAGGCTCTACAACATCAAGAACTTAGCTGAAGAAAATATTGGTTGGAAGCTATGAAAAGAAAATGTCGATTTCTTGGGTGATAATTGGTTTGGCAAGCCATTATCAAGTTAAACTCTGACTAAAACAATGATTGGTTTATGGGTGATAAAGTCTATTCATTCTCGGAAAATAACTCTTGGTATATGAATAAACTTGCTCTATTTACACACTCTAACATCAATTTAATCACTAAGATAACTTAATTCAATGGAAGCTCTCTAAAGACGGTTCATTCAATACTAAGGATACAATTCAACACATAAGAGAAAAACACATCAAGTCTGATGAAACAAAAAGTGACTAAGTTTGGTATCTTAGATCTAGGGTTTGATGTGACTAGAGAGAAAAGTGTAGAAAGAGAAAGTAGAAAGAGAATGTATTTAATAATACCCACCAACCCAGAAAAAGGAGGGTTCTCTTATATAGTGGGTGAGGTGATCCCCACCTTTTTCCTTTGTGGTCCTTTTACATTTCTAGTTTACTTTTACAAGTTGGTCCCTCACTTTTCTATACTTTCATCGGTTACCTAATAAAAAATTTAAGAATAGAACAAATACATTTATTTTACTCAATAATTAATATTTCTAATCTCGAGCCCGGTGATTTATTTCCTCATCGGTAGCCCCCCACTCTTCAAGAGCTCGGGAGTGAAGACTTGTTGTAATTTGACTCGAGTAGCTTCTTTTGTGTCACTGATTCGGGAACGGTTCTTTCACAAGTATAAATTCGAAATTGCAGTCGCATCGGGATTTCCATTTGGCCGTTGGGCATCTCCGGCTCCTTGTTCCCGTGGCTAACGGTCCGTTCTCTTGTGGGACCTTCATGTCCGATCCACTTACAATCCTCACGGTACTTAGAAGAGAAATCATTTATGTTTCTGCTGGCTTAGTCTTGGGCCGCCATATCCTGGCGCTCTTGTTGATGGGCCTGATTCGGGCCGAAAAATATTATCCAACCCATTTGTAAAAACGGACCGTCGTGTTCCTTGGCGTTGGTGTACACGTGAGACTCGCTCGAGGGACACGCGAGTGTAGACGTCGTCGCACCTCTACTAGGCTAGCTTAATGATTATCTATCTCTCTTGTAGCTGATGATGACTTCCACGTGTTACACTCTTATTTAAAGCGTGTCTGATCACACGCCTCCCCATGAGACTCTTCAACTTTCCGAAACTATTATCCTTTGGACTTCCCCATACAGAAGGAAGTTGAGGCACAAGGCTTCCTATAAATATGCCATCTCTTCACTCACTCTTTTCTTCCTCCGAGAAAGTTTGGTGAGAGAAACTGCCATCATTGCTCGTCCAAGAGAGATAAACGTTGTTTTTATGAGAAAGAACGTCCCAAATATAAATCGATAGCCTAAGGAGAAAAAGAAGCATGTGTTTGAGTTCATAGATTATGCCAGCATCACTGATAGCGCTGAGGAATACCGTGTTGCGGGATTAATTTGGGATTCTTCCAAAAATATTCATACATGGGTTCCCCCTCCTCATGATCCTGTTCGGTCGTCGCCATTGCCCGTAGAAACATTTTTGCCACAAAAATTGCCTACTGTCCAGACCCCAGAACCAGTTCCTATTTCTTCAAGCGATCCTACCCTAAGCCCTCCTGCCGGTTCTTCTAGTCACTTGAAAACTAAAACTGTAACTCCTACTGGTGATCTTGCAGGTTCTTCTACTCCCGAACATCGTTTAAAAACCAAAACCCGACCCAAGTTCCTTACAATGGGTGATTCCATTGCCTCATCCATACCTGAAATGGTGCAGCTAACCGAAACTATTGTCGATTTCCGGATATGCGTTAACACTGCTCTTATCCCTCGGAAGTTGCTCAAAGAGACGCTGAGCGTCAGAGGATGGAAAGAGACGCCTTGAAAAATTTGCAAGAGAGTGACCGCCATCATAAGCGCATATGTAGTACCTCAAGTTTTGGTAACCCTGCTTCGGTCAAGATCAAAATCGCAGCTCGTTCAAAATTTTTGGAAGAAGCCGACCCCGTGGATGTTGAAGAGAAAACGACCGTTGTTGACCAGGACGCGGAGCCGTCCGTTGAGGCTGATCCCGCAGCTGGTCTAGCAGTTGTTCCCGAAGAGGGACACCAAGCAGAAAAAGAGGTTGCGGTCGAAGGCGAAATGGCTGCTAATGTTGTTCCTCCCGAAGAGCCTCTTACACCTGAGGTCGAGGCAGTGATGACGACCAACTATCACCAGAGTTTGTGCAGGGACAACGATATCACCTTTTTTGAAGGCAAGTACTTGTATTATACTCCAAATGAATAACCCGAGCTATTAATCAGATGAGGCATACCACAAAACGCAAAAAAGCGTTTTCCCGTTCCCGGGGAGACGCTGTTATCTGTCAGGACCAGGGATATAATTATTTTTACAAATCTCTTCAGTTGGGGTCTCAGACTTCCTCTGGATCCAGACATTGTACGATATTTTGAGTTTATCGGTATTTGTCCATCCCAGCTGACTCCCAATACTTGGTGCACACTAATGTCCTGTATCATGGCCTCCCAACTGTCCAACCATCTCATGCCAATAGAAGAGTACGTTGGCATGTCCAGCCTTTCGAAGTCACCAAAGTTTCATTTTCTTTTACTCTTCTCTGGTAAATACTTGAATGATAGTAAACGATTTATTGGAAGGTGACAAGTCATGGAAGCATTGGTTCGTTTTCGTCAGTGGTGCTTGGGAAAACAGACGACTCTATTTTGCTGAAAACCTGAGGTGGCTGCTGCGCACGTGGATTCATGACGGTAGGTAATTAATTTTTTTTTTAAATTTTAGTCATCGTTTCAGTGTGCAAGGAACATATCCACGAGCTAAAAAAGAATTATTTTGAGGTTGCCAAGGTGACCTTCCAAAAGTTGAAAGACTACGCTCGGAAGAATTGGGGTCGGGTGTTCCATCGGTGTTTCAAAAATACCAACTTGATAGGTAGTAACCTCTGGGGTGCTCTAACGAGCCTCTGACTGCTACACAGTTGCGCCAGCCACCTAGTTTGGTAGACTTGGTTGCGAAGACTGACGCGCCTTATGCGCATTTATTTCTACCAAAGCGTTATAGGGCGGAAAGTAAGCGTTCCAAGACTGATAAACTTGCCAAGCAAGAGAACAAGGACGAAGCTGAGGTTGAGGGAAATGAGCGAGTAATTGCTGCGGATGTTGGGAAAGTTATCGGTTAAGGTGTCACTGGTAAGAAGGATGAGGTTAAGAAGAAGAGGAAGAAATATGTGACCGATGGTAATGAAGCCAAGAGGTAAAAAATAACGAAGAAAAAGGTAGACTCTAAATCAGGAGCGGTCAGGACGGCTCTGCCAATCGTCGAGAATACTAATATTCCAGCTCTTTTCGAACAGTACGAGGAAGGTTCCAAAGCTGGGGATCTTATTGTGCCAGCCATGCTTTCGGTGGAGAACGCTACTGTAGTGGTGATTACCGATGAAGACGAGATAAGTGAGCTTACCTTAAAGAAAAAAAGGGTCAACCCCTTTGATGGAAAGAGAGCTGATTGAGCCTCGTCTAGCGAGATGAAACTACCCGTGCTTTCGGTGCCTGAAAGTTCAAATAATTTTCCCTTGCAGTGTAATAATGTCTTTTTTCAATCGCGCAACATGATCATGCCGTTAGACATGAAAGAAAGACGGGCGGGGCAACCTAGCCAATAGTTGTCTGATGCGAAAGATCGTATAGCTGAGTTGGAGAATGCACTTAAGGAGATAGATGAGGGTAAGAAGATTCTGGAGGAAAGAACTAAAGTGTCGGAGGACAAAGCGATAAAATCCGAGGCCGAGTTGACATCTCTTCAGGCAAAGAACAATTCCATGAGCAACTCTCTTTCGCGGGTCAGGAAAATCCGTGACAATAAAGGGCGCAACTTGGGGGCACTGAGGTTCCAGAATCAGTTTATCTGCCATTTAGTGGTAAAGAAAACCAAGGAAAATGACGAGCTTCGGGCTCTTAGCAAGGCTGAAAACGCCAGTTTTGTTGCCAAGTGTAAAATATTAATGGAAAGGGAAGTAGATGACGCTACAGCCGCCTACGTTTTAAACTTGCATAGCCAATTTCCCGACCTGCAATTGGGCTCGATGTGGTTGGATGTTTCAGAGGAGGATCGCCCGCCCGCCGTCGTTGTGAAGATGAGGAGAACGATGAAGATGATATGTCTGATACCAATTCTGATGATAAGGATGCCTGAATTTTTTAAAGTTGTAATTTTTTGTGTTGTCGTTGTATTTTTTGTTACGATTTTCTCCCGCAGAGGCATGTTTTGTAGAAACAAACTGAAAACCTAGCCAGTTATGCTATGGCTTTATTCAATCTCTGTGGTCTTTTGATAACTTGATAACAAGACACCTAAATAAGGTCGGGATAAAATGTAGATCAGCTTAATCTGAAAAACATATTAGGGTTCATGATACTGTGTAAATCAATTAAAATTGAAAAATTCTCATTTATTGTTTGGGACAATATGTAGATCAGTTAAAACTGAAAAATCTATCAAGATTCGGGAAAACATGTAGATCAGTTAAAGCTGAAGATCCTATTAAGGTTTGGGAAACATGTATATCACTTAAAACTGAAAACCTATTAAGGTCCGGGAAACATGTAGATCAGTTAAAACTGAAAAACCTATTTAAGGTTCTGGATAACATGTAGATCAGTTAAAACTGAAAAACCTATTTAGGGTTCTGGATAACATGTTGATCAGTTAAAACTGAAAATTTTGTATTGCCGAACTCAAGGATTATGTTCATCAACTTGTCAGTTGATGGATTTTCCTAGAGCTCGGATCCTTTAGTAACGCATGTGTAATTTTAATGGCAAAACAAATAGATTAAACAAATGAGTTGCTATGGATGCCTCATTAAAACCTCCTCGCGCCACCAAGGTAGGAGACATTGCACCCCAAATAAAAAGTTTTTACATAGTCATAATTAACCATAAAAAGAAAAAGTTTTAATTTAAATAAATCTTTAGATGCTCGATATTCCAGGGAGTCGCAAGAGTAGCTCGTGCTTGTCTTGATATGGGCCTTCCCAATTTGGTACGAGCTTATCGAGGCTTTTATCTTTAATATGCAGAAAAACTCTTTGCAAAACCATATCCTCGACTTTGAATTCTCGCCGGCGAACTCTCAATGCATATCGGCTCCTCATCAGTTTCTGGTAATGTAGTGAGTTTAAATGTGCTCGACTTCGTTTGTCTTCTACCAAATCGAGAGCCAAAGATCGGTCGTCTCCATTTCTATCCTCGTCATAGCTCCCGACCTCGAAGGAGGGGAAAATTTTCTCGACAGGGGTTACTATGTCCAATCCATAAACAAGAGCATAAAGTAATTCGTGGGTTGCTGTTCGGGGGGTCGCGCGGTAAGCACAGAGTACTTCCTATAGGTAGTCAGGCCATTTGCCTGCTTTTCCTTCTAAGTTTTTCTTGAGCCCGTCCATGATAGTCCGATTTGTGACCTCGACCTGTCCATTGGCTTGCAGGTGGAAGGATGCTGAAAACCACTGCCTGATTCTGTGAGACGAACAAAAAAACTTCATTTTGTTGCTGTCAGATTGTTGTCTGTTGTCCATAGTGAGTCTCTGGGGGATCCCATATCTACAACAGATGTTTGACTAGATGAAATTTATGATGCATTTAGTATTTGTTCCCGATAATGGTTTGGCCTTGACCCACTTGGAGAAGTATTCCCCCGCAAGTAGTATTATCTGCCTTCCGTCAGACGCTATCGGCAATGGCCCGACCAAATCGATTCCCCATCGGTCAAAAGGGAGGCCTTTTGAGATTGAATCCAGAGAAGTAGCGGGTGTGTGGATTACGTTCGCGAACCTCTGATATGTATCACATGTTTTCACTATGTCTTTTGCGTTGGCTGTTATGGGTGGCCAATGGAATCTCGCGAGGAAAACCCTCATTATCAGTGCTTTGAACCCGCAATGAGCGGTTCCTTCTCCGTCGTGAAGCTCAGACATAATTATTTATGATTTGTTTTTTCTCATACATCTTAACAGTGGTCTGCTAAAAGATTTATTGTAAAGCACATTTCCCAAAAGCACATACCCCCGAGCTTTGTTTTGTATCTTTTTTGTCGATGCTCTGTCCTCGGGTAAGGAATGTTCTACCAGGAAATTTATAATATCTCTTCTCCAGTCGCACAAGGCTAACAAAGATATTTGACAAGCAATTTCGGGTCAGTTTTCTAGCTCCGTTCTCTTGATGATTGAGGGATTTTCTAGAGTTATTATCCATGGGTTATTATTCGAACAAGAAACAGACGCTAGGGAATCTGCGACCATATTCTCAGCTCTGGGGACGTGCTCGTATGTAACCTTTGTAAAAGAGGCAACCAGAATACGCAGCGCAACCAAATATTGAACAAGGTGTTCTTTCTTGGCTTTTGATGCACCCCATGTTTGGTTTATTAGTAACTGGGAATCACTAACAAGACGTACATGTTTGGCACCACATACCTGAGCTAACCTCAATCCAGCAAATGTGGCCTCATACTCAGCCTCATTGTTAGATGTTATGAAACCGAAACGAATTTCCTGGTGCATCATTACTCCCAAAGGTATGGTGAACTACACACCAGCCCCGCATCCGCTGATATTTGACCTTCCATCGGTTTGGACTACCAATTCTTCCGGTTTACTGGCCTCGGGCAATCTTGCTTCCTCTAGCCAGCTCGAATGAAACTCTAACAGGAAATCGGTAAGATCTTGGCCCTTTATAGTCGTTCGAGGTTCAAAATCAATATCGAAATTTCCTAACTCGACCAACCACTTGGACATCCGTCTAGAGATGTTCGGTCGCTGCAACATGTGGTTGAGGGGAAAAGATGTTCTGACGATTATCGAATGAGCCTAAAAGTATGGTCGCATATTTCGCGCCACGGTAACCAAAGCCAAAGCCAGCTTTTCAAGCTTTAGGTATCTTTTTCAGCATCTAACAAAATTTTGCTTACGTATTAAACCGCTTTGGGGACTGCACCAGCCTCACTGAACAAAGCCGCACTTACTGCATCATTAGAGACCGCTACGTATAAAAACAAAGTTTCTCCATTCAAAGGCTTTGTTAAAAGGTTCGGGGATGACAAGTAATTCTTGATTCCCAAAAAATCCTCGTCGCAGGCAGGTGTCCACAAGAATGTTTTGGCATTTCTCAAAACCTGATTTGAAGCTTGTCAGAGGAATGATAGATAAATTGATTTGAAGCTGCCAACCTTCCCATTAGTATCTGTACTTCTTTGACGTTCCTCGGGGGGGGGGGGGGGGATGCTAGTAAAAGCTTGCAATTGGGTCGGTTCTGCTTCAATGCCATTTTCGATGACTAAGAAACCCAAAAACTTCCTTGACCAAAAGTCGAAAGAGCATTTCTCATGGTTCAACTTGAGGTTTATAGCCCTTAAACTGTCAAAGGTTTCCCTCAACTCAGCTAGATGGTCATCGCCGGTCTCACTTTTGACGAGCATGTCGTCAATGTAAACTTTCACGTTTCTCCCGATCTATTTCTCAAAGGCCTTGTTCACTAGTCTCTGATACGTTGCGCCGACGCTTTTCAGTCCAAAGGACCTTGTAGCAGTACAGTCCTCGTCTGGTTATGAAAGTTGTGCTTTCTTGGTCGAACGGGTCTAATTTGATCTGATTGTATCCGGCGTACGTATCCATGAAACAAAGTAACTTATTTCCCGACGTGGAATCAAGCAACTGATCAATTCTCGGCATTGAGAACAGATCCTTGGGACATGCCCTATTGAGATCTGAAGTCTACACACATCCTCCACTTGTTATTCTTCTTTTTGACTAAAACAGGGTTGGATTCTTTGATATGCCTGACGCTTGTCATCCTCTCAACGTCCCGTAGTATGATCTCCGCTTTTTCTGGTGAGAAGGCCCGACGTTTCTGCGTAATAGGTCGGATGTTTTGATTAACTGCTAGACTGTGGATAATTAAATTATCTGGAACCCTGTTTACATCTTCCGAACCCCAAGTGAATAAATTTAGCCTTTTTTTAGTAACGAAATCAGTTTTTCACGAAAATTCGGTGATAAATTAGTTCCGAGCTTCAAAATTTCCATTCTGCAAACTTGTAGTTTTCACACTCCTCATCGGTAGTTAACAAACCGCGGGCTTCTCGGGGATCGTTCACCGGTAGTTATCCCAAAGGATGCGCCGTTAATTGCTAGTCTTTCACATGTATAATTCCTTGGTCGCTTTTTGTTGCCAACGCGACTTGGTAGCACTCTCGGGCATCATTCTGTCTAATTCTAACGACACCTACATTGTTGTCGACCACATAATTCAAGCACTGATGAACTATGGATATCACCGCGTGCATTCGTGACAGCCATGATCTCCTAAAAATCGCATTATGCGAAGCGGGCGCATCAACAACTACAAACAAAACCGTGACCTTTTTTTTAAACGGCCCATGGCCGAGCTGCACAATGCCTTCGAATTCTCCAATTATCACTGCCGTTGAGCCTGTGAACCCTACAATAGTCCGATCTGGCCTCGAAATTACTGGTGGTTTCTTGAATTGAGCAAAAGTATATGAAAAAATTATATTCACAGAACTCCCGGTGTCCATAAGTATATTGCGAACTTCCTCTCCCGCGATTGTCGCTCCAATTGTGACAACATCTTCGTGAGGGATTGCTATTTCCCTAATATCATCTTCATACAAATATAGGATGGGCGAGGGATTCCCGCGTAGATGAGGAGACGTTCGAGATTCCAATTGGGCTGCCAGATTCAGGATGTGCCACTTTCGGGAAGAATTGGTAATTCGTGCCATTGAGTCGCCTCCAAATATCGTTAGAGACTCAAAAAATTGACAGAGACTACTTACCTTCTTCCGACCCTCCACGATTTATTCTTCAATGACCCTGATGACATTGCGGTTGACGTCAGGATCCAGGTATCCTACTGGTACATCGAAGAGGTTTGTAACCTCAGTTATGGCCATCGTCGTTTCCAGTTTCTTCACGAACACGATTTATTTGGACGTGGCTCTTTGTTGCACTCGTTTTTTCACGTACTCAAGTAACTTTCCATTTTACACTAGAATCTGTATTTCCCTTTTCAAAAAGATACAATCCTTTGTGTCACGCCCTACGTCTTCATGGTATCTACAATATCGATTATTCCTGCTCTCCCGAGGGATCTAGATTGGAAATGGTCTTCGGTAGATTACACTCTTTTTTGTCTTCTCATAAATGGTTGATACATATTCGGTCAGGTCGGCATAATGAGCGGGTCAGATCCATTTGTTAGAAATGGGTCGGGTGACCACTTGGTTGTTTTGCTTGACCTTCTATAACTGAGATGCTTGCGTTTTAACCGGATATGGGAAGTGTATTAATTGGTTGCGGTTGCGGGATAAAACTTGACTGGGTATCATGTTGAGTGACGATCGCAGCCTGCACGCTCTGCTGGAATTGGGCGGCCAGTTCGAATGCCTCTGTCTCCTCAATCAGTATTTGTTTTTCCACTTGAGCTAAAAGAGCAAAAAAGGTAAATGTATGTTTCTTTGTTATAGCTTGTTTCATTGGCCTCAGAAGCAATCCAAACCGGTACCCTGTTAACGCCATATTTTCTTTGCATTGGTCGAGGTCTATTTTAGCATCAATGAAATGCCTAGTATAATCCCCGAGGCTTTCACCTACCTTCTGCCTGTAGTTGACAGTCGTATCTCCATTTTCCCGAAAGTTATTGCTTCCAACAAATTGGTGACGAAACATTACCCAGAACATCCTGAAGTTTTTTATTCAGCCTTGTGGAAATCTGTTATACTATTTTGAGGCCCGATCTTTGAAAGTCATTGAGAAGGGTCGGCACAAACGCTTGTCATCGTTGTCGAAACTCAGGATAAAGTTTTTGAAAGCCTCCAAATGATTATCTGGATCCTTTTTGCCGTCTTACTTTTCCATCTTTGATGTGTGAAATCTTTTTGGGAGATGTCCCGACAGTATTTCATCCGACAATGGAGATGCTCTCCGATGGAGTCTGAAACCATATGCGCCACCCTCGAGGCCTTCAGTGGGGATCCCGTACAATCCCTCACTATTTGGACTGACGAACTGGCTGCTGATCCTGTACCCATGTGTTTGGCTTCCTGAAAGTTTCCATTGCACTTGAGGTAGTACTACCCGTTCTTCCTTGCTCGCTGTCACCAATTCCTTTTTTTCATGAGAGTTCGATGTTATTTTTTCGGTGCTATCCCTCTTGTGTTTTGGTGATTTGAATAACCTTGCTATATGGCGTCTGGATCTTCTCTTCCTGGTCAACTTGTTGCGTCTGATTCTGCGTCGGGATTCTTGTCCCGAGGATTCATCGGTAGTGAATTCGGTGGAATCGTCACAATCTTGTTTTGAAGGACGTTTAACCCTTCTTTCCACTTCTTGTACAGGTTTTAGTTCCCAACATCCTCTGCCATGGGGATGGTTCTTGTTATGATCCTCACCCAAAGAGTTTTCTCTATCAGTCTCAATTGCATGCTCCTTGCCTTTCCCTCTCGAATCATTTTTTCGTTCAATTCTTTTTCCTTTTCGGCATTCAGCTTTGCAATTTCGTCCATTAGTTGTCTCCTTGTCATGATTAACGTAGATTACTTGCCCTGACCCCGTCCATAGTGGTCATGGTCGGGGAATCTCTCGCCTTCAGACATTGATCCAGCTTGGGCTGGACCTCTCCCGATCTCGTCCACAGTCATTTCGTCGTTCATATTTTAGTTAGTCGTGATTTTGAGGAAAAATATAGCCTTCAGGTATCACTCTTTCCCATAGACGGTGCCAATGATGAGATAAAAAGTGACTAAGGATGGTATCTTGGATCTAGGGTTTGATGTGACTAAAGAGAAAAGTGTAGAGAGAGAAAGTAGAAAGAGAATGTATTTAATAATGCCCACCAACCCAGAAAAAGGGGGGGGGGGGTTACTTTATATAGTGGGTGAGGTGGTCCACACTTTTTTCCTTTGTGGTCCTTTTACATTTCTAGTTTACGTTTATAAGTTGGTCCCTCACTTTTCTATACTTCTCGATATTCTCCTCCAACTATTGTTACCTAATAATAAATTTAAGAATATAACATATACATTAATTTTACTTAATAATTAATATTTCTAATCTCGAGCCCGTTGATTTATTGCCTCATCAAATTCATCCCTATTTGAAAAGATTTGGAATCAAACTACTCCCGGGAAGTGTTCTTTTTTACTATGAAGGCTTCTAAATAATAAACTTCCTATTGATTTTATCCTTCAGTCTTCTCGCTTAGTTTTAGTTTTTAAATACCAGTTCTGCTATAATTTAGAGACCACTAACCATCTATATGTACCATGTAGCATTGTAGGAATATATGGAATTACTTTATAGATTATACAAAAGGTTAAAATTAACAGATTCACGACAACAACTCCCATGATTCGAAGCTGGCTCTGGAAATCTCCCACCGAGGCTCATATCAACACTATATTACATGCACTCATTACATGGGTAATTTGGCAGACCAAGAATCAAGTTAAAATCAAAGCTAAATCATTCAATACTATTTCTGTAATAAACTACATTATACATATTATATACAGTCTTGATCATGCTAACATGTTTAAGCTCAAACATTTGAAAGACAGCTTCAATCACTTAAAGAATCACAAAAATGCTACTCATGTATCTTGGACTCCTCATCTTCATGGCCGATATAAATTGAACACTGACGTATGTTGTCTAGTATCAGGTGAATCTAGCGGAGGAGTAATTATTAGAGATAGCTCTGACAATATTCTTCATGGATATGCTAACATCTATGGAAAACTCTATCCTATTAACATTGCTAGAGAAATATGGTTTGCGATATATCAGAAATGAGTAACTTTACTAATCTTTTTGCTTACACTAATTTTAATTTCTCTTATAGTATTTCTTTCGTTACAGATTTCATGTCAGCATTTAGTGTAAAAATCTACCTGCACAAATTTTTTCAGTTCGTAGGGAGGTTCTTCTTTGCTTTAAATCATCATATGTCATTTCTCTGTGATTTTGTTAGCAATTATTTTGAAGACGTCTTCAATCCTCTGTTTGAATGTATCGAGGCTATTGGTTAAGGATTAAGGTTTTTTATCAATCTATCTATTCATTTTTCCTTCTGGCTATACTTGAGCTAGATTTCTGAGCTTTTGTAAGATATGGGTCGCAGATTGTTTGCATGTTCTGGGTAGTTGCCCTTCTATCTTCAATATTCTATGATTTTTCAATTTATGGAAACTGAAGATTTGTTCTTCAATCTTCCTTTCCTTGAGCTATCTTATCATTGGAAGACATCTAATCTGATATCCAGTGGAAACTATGGAAGCAGATCTATTGAAGTTGAAGACCTTAGACTTGAAGTAATGCAGTCCTTCTCTTTGATATCAATTTAGTCGGGAACTCAATTTTTTGTTAAATTCTTGGCATTAATCGATTATAAGAAATTTATTGTTGGACCTTCAGCCCATCTTGTTTGGGTTGTTTTTTGTTTCAAGTCTATCAATAAACTCTTTTACTTAGAAAAATATATATTATATTGTTAATTTTACAATAATGAGCACATCATAAATCATTTTTATATAAAATATGAAGCGAAGGAACATGTTCACATATTTAAAAGTAATCCATAAAAAAATAGATTTAGTAAAATTTGAAATTCTAATACTAAAAGTTATCACATTTATTTGTGTTCAAAATCTCTAGAAACATCAATTAAGAATTCATGTAAGGTTTTGGCTATATATTAAGGTTAATTTATTTTTCTAAGAGTGTAATTTAATGTATTATCATGTTAATAATTTTATTATTTTGATGTTTGGAAATTCATTTGGTTTGTTGGAAAATCGTTCGTCTTAGGACAGAACTTTCAATATGTTTGATGGAAACAACAAATAAAAGAAAATGTAGAGAAAACCAAACATACAAGACAATATTTAATATAATTAGGATTGTGGAAATAATTATGATAAGGAAAGATATTCTATGAGGACCTAAATGTAATTAGTAAGGACTAAATCGATAAGTTCTACAAATATAAGGTAAGATTAAGCTTTTATAAGAGATATAGGGACTAAGTTGTAAATATTTACTTATGTAACCGCTCTTGCAACTGATTCACCTGGCCTATTTATAGAGGCTGTGGAAGACAGTTACACTCATGAAATAATCAGAAGCACAATACTATTTTCACTACCAAAAATTCTCTCTGTGAAGACTTGTGTTCTTGATTCTCTCAATCCAACTTTAATTCATACCAAATTGGCGCTAGAGGAAGGGGGCGAAGATACCTTGATCAACAGATCAAAAATCGAGTCTCGAGTTTTCGTTTTCTAAAGTTTTTCGTTCGAGTTTTTCTGAAGTATTTTGTTTAGTTTTTCGCTGATTGAAGATGAATCCAGAAGAAGGTGACAATCCATCTGTTCGAAAGGCTATGGAAACATTGAAATCCGATCTGCAAGAGGCAGGTAAATCGATTCCAACTCAATCAAACCAATTCGATTTCGAAGGTAAAATGAGTGAGATGATAAGGAAGGTGGCGGAGCTTGATGAATTGGTGAAAAAGAAGGAAAGTAATGATAGCACTAGACTTAGGTCTAAAATAGCAAGAGGCGATCAAGATGATCAGTCGGATCAGTCGATGGACGATGGCGACGTTCAATATGAACAGCGTAAAGCACGTTTTGAGCGAAAAAGGAGTATGGTGGGATAAAAAGAAAAGAAAAGTTGCAGAAGCGACAGTATATGGACTTTGGTGATGAAGAGGATTCCGAAAATTCGGAGTCAGATGAAACACCGAGGTATGAATATTCTCGAGGCCATTCAAGAGGAGCAGAACGTGAATTCCGGACAGCTAAGGTGTATAAGGAAGGGAGGCAAAAGAAAGATAGGCGAGTATATTCACCTCGGAAATATTCGCCTCAGAAATATTCGCCTCGAAAGTATGAAGGTGAGTCAAGTTTATATGCTACTGTGGGGATGAGAAACGAAGACCAATATGTTCAAGGAGTCGACTGGAGGGACTCACCATTGATCAGGGAGATCAGATCTGTGCCGCTTCCGAGGCGGTTTGATATTTCCAAAGTTGATAAGTTTGATGGGACTCAAGATCCCGATGACCATATAGAACAATTCAAAAACTATATGACTAATTTCGAAGACGACGATAAATTGGTGTGTACAGCATTCTCTCAGACATTCAAGGGAACTGCGCTGAAATGGTACAACAAGATTCCTAAGGAGTCAATTGCAAATTTTAGAGGCTTCTATACAGCTTTCCGAAGACAGTTTGTGGGAAGCAAAGAAATGAGAGCTAATGGAGATACAATAATACAATGCAAGCAGGCTGTGGGAGAGAAGCTGAAGGATTATACTAAGAGATTTGTATCAACCAAAGCTGAACTAGATGATTGTGAAGAAAGTGTGGCTATAGCGGCGTTTAGACAAGGATTGTTGCCTGGAGATTTAGCCGATGAGACTACAAGGCGTAGGGCGTTAACATTTGGAGCTCTCATGGCTCAGGTTGAGGATCATATTAAGGTCGAAGAATCGACGCGGGTTCGAGGAGGAGGAAGTACTATTCAGAAAGGGAATGGTCAAGCTAACACTTCGAATAACAACTCATCACGTCCGAGGAGTAATCAAAATGTTTCTAACAGATGAGCTTCGAACTCGTATCAAGGGGGATATAATCAACACAATTCTACTAATCAGCAACAGTTTAGATCCAGATCGAATGTGTGGGTAAGACCAGACTATTATGCGGATTTGACTGAAAGTGTGGCTTTTATATATGAGAAAACCAGGGGAACAGTAAATTTCAGAAAGCCACCAGCGATTAATATGCCAAGAGAGGAGCGCAATAACAAGTTCTGCAGGTATCATGAAGATATTGGGCATGATACAAACGATTGTATTGCATTGAAGAAAGAGATGCAGATTCTGATAGAAAATGGAAAGTTGCTAGAATATGTAAAAAAGAATGCTAAAGCAGCAGCTCCGAAAATGGGTAATCCTAATTCTAAGCAGGAAACTGCACTGATGATTTTAGATGCTGCAGGTGATGAGTTTGATGTGGCTTTGGAATATGTCGACCCCGACCCGAGTCGATTATTGTTAATGTCAATAGATGAGCCGAAGCTTCAGGGACGTGTTCGAGATATGTGTGCCTTCTTTGAATCGCTAACAATATTTGGGGGAGATTCAATGACTAACAACACTAATAATTCGAGGAAGAGGCATATAGTGAATTTAACACGTCAAATTGAAGGAGGAGCATCAGCATACTTAAGTAACAAGAAGGATGTCCCCTTTATAATTTTCGATGGGGATGACTTGAGAGGAATTACTGGACCACATGAAGATGCAGTGGTCATAGGAGCATAAGTTTGTGGGGTGGAGATTCGACGAGTGTTAATTGATACTGGGAGCTCTGCCAATGTGTTGTTCAAGTCAACATATGATAGATTAACCACTCCGCCTCGAATAGAAAGGTCAGAGAGAACTATCATTGGGTTCATTGGCGCAACAGCAAATGTGATAGGGGAGTTCGAGGGTGAGATTTCTTTGGGAAAGGGGCCTTTCAAAAAGAAAGTACAAGTACTTTTTGTGGTGGTGGATTGTCCATCGAGCTACAACGCTATTTTTGGAAGGTCGTGGCTGGCTAAAATGTATGCTGTAGTCTCTACGGTTCATCAATGTTTGAAGTATGTGACCGAGGATCGAGTCGGCGTAGTTCGAAGTGATCAAAAGGTGGCAAGAGAGTGTTACGCTGCTGCGTTTAGACTACGTGGTAAAAGTACTGATGATCCGATAGAGAATTAGCAGTTTGGGGGGTTGTCTTCTGGGGGTGCAGATGAGGGAATTGATGATCCGAGGTCAACCCCGAGTTCTGTGGTGGTAAATGAAGAAATAGAAGAGTTTGTTTTCAATAATGGCAGGGTACTTCGAATCGGGACTCTGTTGCCTTTATCAATGCGAGAAAAATTGTTGAATTTTTTGTCTGAGAATTTGGATGTATTTGCTTGGAGGTCCGAAGACGTAGTGGGGGTCCCAAGTGATATCATATGTCATAGCTTGGCGGTGTATCCGAAGATCAAACCGATAATTCAAAAAAGAAGAGCTTTTTCGTTGGAAAAATCCGAGGCCATAGTTGCTGAGGTAGATCGACTGTATAAGATGGGGCATATCAGGGAGTCCAATTATCCGAGGTGGACAGCTAATCCTGTGGTGGTGAAAAAGAAGAGCGGAAAATGGCGAATGTGCGTGGACTTCACAGATCTAAATAGAGCCTGTCCCAAAGATCATTTTCCAGTGCCTCGAATTGACCAGTTAGTGGATTCCACTTCGGGAAATAAAATCTTGACATTTATGGATGCTTTTTCAGGGTATAATCAGATTCGAATGAATCCGGATGATGAAGAAAGCAAAACTTTTATCACTGATCGAGGTTTGCACTGTTATAAAGTGATGCCGTTCGGATTAAAAAATGCTGGGTCAACATACCAGAGGCTGATGAATAAGGCGTTTGCTTCACAGATAGGAAGGAATATCGAAGTGTATATCGATGATATGCTTGTCAAGAGCAAAAGTGATGATGAACACATTGATGATTTAGAAGAGACGTTTTTGAATCTCAGAACCATACAATTGAAACTGAACCCAGAAAAATGTACATTTGGAGTTCGATCTGGTAAGTTCTTGGGGTACATGATTAGTGAAAGAGGAATCGAGGTGGACCCAGAACAGTTGAAGGCTCTGATATCAATGTCTTCACCTCGGAATATCAAAGAAGTGCAAATGTTAACGGGCAGGTTAGCAGCTTTGAACAGATTCATTTCTCGTTTTTCAGATAAGTGCTTGCCTTTTTTCCAGGTGCTGCGTCGACCAAATAATTTTGAGTGGACTTCGGATTGTGAAGAAGCTTTTGTGAAGATCAAAAATCTTTTGTCTTCTCCTGAAATATTATCGAAGCCTTGAAAGGGTGAGCAACTATTTTTGTATATAGCAGTATCGGATTATGCAGTAAGTGCAGTTCTGATTAGTGAGGATATGAGGGTTTCGAAGCCTGTCTACTATGTCAGTAAAAGTTTGGTTGATGCTGAGAAACGATATTTGAAGCTAGAAAAATTGGCACTGTGTATAGTAGTGGCAGCGAGAAAAATGCGTCCTTACTTCCAGGCACATACGATTGTGGTTCGAACTTCATACCCATTGAAAAATGTGTTGCAAAAGCCAGACATTTCAGGAAGGATGACTAAGTGGTCTGTAGAATTAGGAGATTTCGATGTGTTATTCTCTCCTCGAACGGCTATCAAAGCACAAGCCTTAGCAGACTTCTTGGTTGAGTTTCATTCGAGTAGACCCGAAGAGGAAAAAGGTGAAAAAGAGAGCATGAATCCGACGTGGACAGTACGAACAGATGGGGGATCTAGTAACAAAGGGTCAAGTGCAGGAGTTGAATTGATAGCACCAACAGGGGAATTTATGTTTCAAGCTATTAAATTTGGATTTCATGCTTCGAACAATGAAGCTGAATATGAAGCTGTGCTAGCAGGGTTGCGATTAGCAAAGATTTGTGGGGTAACATTTGTGCGCTTAGAAACAGATTCGCAGTTGGTAGTTAACCATGTTAAAGGGGTTTCCGAAGCTAAAAAGGAACGTTTGGTTTTGTACTTGCAAGAACTACGAGGAATGATGGCACAATTTGAAAATGTCGAAGTGGAGCATATTCGAAGAGGTAACAACACAATGGCTGATTCTTTAGCAGCAATGGCTTACTCTGAAGAATATCCATGGATCGTGACACAACCATTGCCCTCGATTATTTTGAGTTCTGATCAATGTGAATTTATTGAGGAAGTAGTAAGTGGTCCGATGTGCACTCGAGGTGATTGGAGGTTTGACTTGTTAAACTTTATTTCGAAGGGAATACTACCTCTTGATAAACACTTGCTCAAGAAAATAAAGTATAAAGCTCTTGGCTATGTAGTATTGGACGGGGTATTGTACAAAAGATCTGCGTCGAAACCTTTGCTACGATGTTTAAGTAAGCAAGAGTCTCAAAACATTCTATCTGAACTGCATGATGGAGATGGATCAGCTCATTGTGGATTCAAAGCTTTAACGCGTAGGGTATTGTTGGCAGGGTATTATTGGCCTACCATATTGCAGGATGCCAAAGTGTTAGTTCGAAGCTGTGATACTTGCCAAAGGTATGCAAATTTAATACATAAACCAGCAGTACCCCTAATGACAATCTCAGAGGCGGTTCCTTTTGATAGGTGGGGGATTGATTTAGTAGGACCATTACCTATGGCTTCTGGTGGAAGACAGATGATTATTGTTGCGGTCGATTATTTTTCGAAGTGGGCAGAAGCAGAACCTTTAGCTGGGACAAAAGCTAAGGATGTAATCAAGTTTATTCAAAGTAACATCTGCTACCGTTTTGGAGTTCCTCGAAAAATAACGACGGACAACGGTCCTCAATTTAATAACAAGGAAATGGACTCTTTTTTCTCTTCGAAAGGAATACAGCAATGCTTTTCTACTCCTTTCCACCATCAAGAAAATGGGCAGGTGGAAGTTACGAATAGATCTATTTTGGATGGTTTGAAGAAAAATTTGGCAGGAGCAGCAGGGAAATGGCCAAATTATCTTCAAGAAGTGTTGTGGGCATATCGAACAACCCCTAGAGAGGCTACAAAAGAGACTCCTTTTTCTTTGGTATATGGAATGGACGCTGTGTGCCCTGCTGAATCTACATTGCCTTCCTACAGATTACTACGATATTCCGATGTGGATAACGATGAAGCTAGAAGGGTTGAGCTTGATTTGTCTGGTTAATATTAAATCTTTTAATAAAATTTCTTTTGCCATTGGTTGTTTACTATGATGGGTGATTTATTATTTTGGTGACTTGGCAAAGATTGATCATCTTTGAAAGTTGACCAAGAATAATTTTCCGAAGCAATAGCTTTGAAGAAACAACCAAATTTTCGAGGTGCCACGTCTTATGAGTGCATCTAATTTTCGAGGTGCCACGTCTTATGAGTGCATCTAATTTTCGAGGTGCCACGTCTTATGAGTGCATCTAATTTTCGAGGTGCCACGTCTTATGAGTGCATCTAATTTTCGAGGTGCCACGTCTTATGAGTGCATCTAATTTTCGAGGTGCCACGTCTTATGAATGCATCTAATTTTCGAGGTGCCACGATTTATAAATGCATCTATTTTTCGAAACGACAAGTTTAAATAAGTACACCAGAAGTTTAAAATATTAAAAAAAAAGTTGCTTGTTCGTCGAATAAAACATGAAGCTTACAAAAGGGGAGAAAACTACTTAACCAAATACACAAAAAACAAGCATGACATGCCTAATATATTAGGCATCTTCTTCTTCCGATGACCCTTCCGAAGCATCTTCTTCTTCTGAGGAGCTTGGTGGCACCTTGAATGCTTCCTTTGGGCGACTTTCTTCTGGAACTTGTTTCCAAAGGTCCGTTAAATCCAGCCTTGGACAGGCAGCATGAACCTCACGAAGAAGTTGAATAGTTGTATCAGTTTGAGCTTTCTTAATACCTTCATGCATTAAAGAACCAACAGCGGCTTCGGCCTTTTTGACGGCAGCATTCTTTTCTTCCTCGAATCCTGTTCGAAGCGTGGTCAGCTGAGTTTGGCAATTTTCCAGTTTCTCCTGAGTTTCTTTGACAAGTTTCTCAGCATCGGAAGATTTTTTCTTCTCTTCGGAAATAGCAGTAGAATGTTGAGACTTTAGAATTTCAAGAGCCAGTCGATGAGCAGTCTCAAGAGCTTCGATTTCTTCTTTATGCTCTTTAAGAAGCTTTCCTTTTTCAGCCTTGAAATCTTGAAGTGCTTTATTTTTCGAAGTCTTTTCAGACTCTGTCTCCTTTTTGCTCTTGACTAGCTCTTGTGCAAGGAGCTCCAATTGGGTTTGAGAATTGTTCACCTCATCACATAATTTCTTGGCTGCAGCACTTAAACTTGTAAAAGGGAGAAGAATTGAAGTTACCTCATCGGATCTGTTAGGATTGGGCAAGTTCGATGAGTGATGGTAAACAGGAACGATTGCATTGGATTTTGAAGTTGTGGCAGCATCGGCAGAAGTCAATGGAATGGTGTTGATAGGTCGAAAATCTTCACCTGTGGCTGCAAAATCTCCGCTCGAATTTAAATCTTCGAAATTAAGATAATCAATTTCCTGGCTATTTCCCAATGCCAATCCCCCTTGAGGATTTTCTTCCACAAAGATTTTTTCATGCACCTCGGAAGCCAATACCTCCTCGAGCATATCAGCTTCGTTCTTTTTTCTGTGGAGTAATGGACTTCTTCTTTTTCTTTTTTGGAGTATTGCTTTCTTTCTTTTTTCTTTTGCGCAGGTTCGTTTTCTTCGGATATGGGGGGAAGTTGAGATGCAGATGTTTTTCGCTTTCCTGCAGTCTTCGAAGGGTTGGAAGGTTTAGCCTTGATTGTGTTGGGTTTTTTGAGGGTTTGCTTTCCCTTCTTCTTCGGTGGTAGGTGGCTTTCACTTCGATTCCTGGTGGGAAGATAGCATTTCCCATCTGGTGCAAGTATTCTCTGAACTGCCAGGATAGGATCTGGGGGGATCATCGGATCTTAAGGAAAGTCAGCTCCTAAGGATATACGCCAGAGATGGCTGTTGACAAAGTTGATCGGCTCAAAGGCTGAGTGAAAGCCATTTCCCCAGGCATTTTCTGCCCACTCAGCCATTTGCTGGAAGATGACCTTGGCATCTTTTCGACGACTTTTAAATCGCCTCGGAATTTCTAAGAAAAGGGGGGGGATAAACAGTTAGATAAATGAACTTGATTAATTTGGCTAAGTTTAAAAAAAAAAGGCGTTACTTACTGCTATCTCTCCAGGTGAGAGTGAGTTTTGAGGGATTGGCATCGGAAATCTCTTTGCCATTTTCCCAAGCTCCTGATAGGAAGACGAATCTTTGCTTCCAAAATTTATCAGCTTCGAGGAGGTCGTCGATAATTTTTAAATCATCCTCCAGAGTTAGATAATAGAACGGCAAAACTGGCCCATTAGAAACTTTGGTCACCGAGATGAAGTCTTCAATTTCGAGGGGAATGCCTCCCAGCCTCGATACCATGATAGCAGAGAATAAGGTAAAAAGCTGGTTTGGAGTGACTTGTGTTGGACACAACCTATGAATTTCAAAGTACCTCACTATCATCGGATCGAGGGGAAATCGAAGTCCCCAGTTGAAAAGTTCAGGGTAGACTACCAACTCGTCTTTCTGACAGCTCAGAGGTGTCTCTCCTTCTACTGGTAATCGAAGAGTCATGTTATCGGTTAATTGAGCTTCTCTTTCTCTGACTCGAGGTAGTAAGTATACGATACATTCTTTAGTGCAAGAATGTACCGAGGAGAAAGAGATTTAAGATTTTCTTGAACCAAGGCAGCAACGTCCTCGGGGAGTGTAATGAGAGGTTTCTTCCCTCGAATCTTCTTAGGAGGGACCACGTCGTCAGCCTCAGAGTCCTCTTCGGCATCAGATTCAGTAGCTTCAGAATCATTTTCTTTGTTGTTGTCCTCGTCGGTGGCTTCATTAGAATGACTTCGGATTTGAGTCTCCTGTTGAGTCACAAGAATTGGTTGACTACTCTCTGGTGTAACATCAACCACTTCTTTTGGGGGAGGAGAAGAGGTCTCTGCATCATCACCCATTGCTAGAAAGGTCGATTTTTTGCGTGGTTTAACTTTAACAGCTTCGGTTTGAAGGGTAAGTGATTTGGGTTGAAATTTTCTAGTTGCTTCGAATTGTGGGATAGGCGATTTGAGTTGTGGATTTTTATCAGTTGATGGTTTATCAGAAGTGGCACCTTTAGATTTTCGATGAAGTCTTAATGGTGGAGAAGTAAGTTGATTTCGAAGAGGAAAAGGTTCTTGGCTAGATTCTGGGTTTGAAGCTAAGGGTGAAGACGAAGTAGCAAGATTGGGATCGAAGTTACCGTATTTAAAGGTGGTAAGGGAAGAATGAGGACCGTTGTAGATTAACCCAGAAGCTTTGTATTCTTTAGCTCTTTGAGAAATACAAAGATAATCGTAAGCTCCAAATACTTGATTGCTAGAACCAGGGAAGAGAGGTTTCTTTGCTTTTACTGGTTTTCTGGGTTTGGATTTTTTGTATTTGGGATATCTTCTCATACAATAGGTATTGATCTGAGAAGTTGAACAGGATGAAGATGGCTTGAAGGTTGATAAAGAACAGGATGAAGATGAAGAACAGGATGAAGATGGTCTAGAAGTGATTTCTCTAAAAGTTCTCAGTGAATGAAGAGCTGGGTATTTATAGTTTAAAGAAGTGACGTTGAGAATCTGAAGAGGCAAAACCAGTGAGTTGCTCTCATTGGGTGGAATGTGAAACGAAAAGGAAACGTGTAGTGTCATAGGTCTACCAATAAAAGTCTAGTCAATCAATCAAGTAGGGATCAGAAAATTCGAAGCATCAGCAAAACTATGTCTTTAGTAACAATATTCGAAGTAGAGGCAAGGTTATATTTCAAGTTGGAAAGTTCGAAGTGATTGGGAAACTTGTTTGCACTTATTAGTAAATTCGAAGAGAAGTCGCAAGTCATTGAGTTTAATCATAATGAAGAGGCGAAGTGAAGAAAGTTGTATTTACTCGGAGTAAAGTTCGAAGAGCGAATAGTTCTTATAAATTGTTTGTATAAGAACTAGCGGGGCTACTGATAAGGAAAGATATTCTATGAGGACCTAAATGTAATTAGTAAGGACTAAATTGATAAGTTCTACAAATATAAGGTAAGATTAAGCTTTTATAAGAGATATAGGGACTAAGTTGTAAATATTTACTTATGTAACCGCTCTTGCAACTGATTCACCTGGCCTATTTATAGAGGCTGAGGAAGACAGTTACACTCATGAAATTATCAGAAGCACAATACTATTTTCACTACCAAAAACTCTCTCTGTGAAGACTTGTGTTCTTGATTCTCTCAATCCAACTTTAATTCATACCAAATTATACGTCCAGAGATAATCAATACTCTCTTTTTATTATCAAATAGGTTGCAGAACGACTCTCCAAATATAAAAGATCCAATCACTTTCTGTTACAAAACTCTCACAGTTTACAAAAATAACGTGATACACTCAACTTTTTCTTCAGTGTATATCTTTAATCTCACTTCATTACAAAAGTAACTCTTACAAAATTTATCACATCAATGTGTATTCAAAATATCTAGAAACATCAACTATGAGTTCATGTAAGGTTTTGACTGTGTATTAAGGCTAATTTAGTGTTCCTTGAGTGTAGTTTAATGTATTATAAAACTAATACTTCTATTACTTTAATGTTTGGAAAATCACTCAGTTTGTTGGGAAATCGTTCGTCCTAAGATAGAACTTTCAACATGTCTGATAGAAACAACAAATAATTGAGTAGTGTGTTTTGGATTTAATTGGCTTTTAGGTTGAGTTGTTTATTTTTGTTATATTAGTTTATTGTTTTGGTTGGATCTCGTGATGTGGTTTTCTAAGGATTTGATTTGAGTAGTGTGTTTTGGATTTAATTGGCTTTTAGGTTTAATTTGGAAGGGTATTTTTCTTATGTTTATGATATAGTAAGTCTATATTTAGTGGTTTGCAATGTATTTTTCGCTTAGATATCTTGTTCTTGAATGAAGTAGAGTTGAATTATCTAAGACTTTTTGAGTATTCTAGTATTCTCGTATCTATCAGACGTTTACTCAAGTATCTATCAGACTAGTATTCTCGTATCTAGCAATGTCTATGCGTCTTATCTATCAGACTTATAATCAAGTATCTATCAATGTTTGTATTACATATCTATCAGACTTATTATCGAGTATCTATCAATCTCCATATGTCGTATATAGCAACTACAAAGTGTTGTATCTAGCAATCTCTGTATTACATATCTATCAGACTTATTATCGAGTATCTATCAATGTCCATATGTCCTCCAGAGGATTCTGATTTGGTTTAAAGAAGTTCATGCAGTTTCCTTTCATTATGTTTTTTGTTGTTGTTTGTAATGTTTTTTTATGCTTCGATGGACTTATAACTTTCTGATAAGTTTGTTTTTTAGAGAGGGTTGGTGTATTTGGAAGATGTAATGCATTGAGTGATGTTCTATTAATGTTATGGTTTTATTAGTATTAGTGTAGTTTTATCTTAAAATTTTTGGTTAAGATTTGAATACTACAAGTTAACATTGATAGTAAGCAGTTGAGTGAAGCAGTTGTAATGGCAGTTTGGATTCACAATCGCAATTTAGTTATAACTAATCTATTAAAACTAAGTAAACCTTAAAATCGCAGACAAAACTTGCTGTATCTAGCAATGTTGGATATGGCTGATAGGAACTTCTAGTAACTGGAATGTAAATCAAACTTAACGCCTCAAATAAATCAATGCCAATCGCAACCACAACACAACGTATCTAGCAATATCGATGTCATATATCTATCTTCAATCTACGAGGCTATAATTGTCGGGAATCGCAGCCTCTAGTAAATTCTGAGATGAAACACTAAGGGGAGAATCTAAAGTACCTACCAAACTAAATATAACTAAGCTATCAGATGGATGTGAACCTTAAAATCGCATATATAAATTGTTGTATCTATCAGATGTATACTCCAGGATCTATCAATGTTATATATCGTGTCTATCAGACTATTGTTCACATATCTAGCAATATCAGTATATCGTATCTATCAGATTTATACTCAAGTATCTATCAATGCAGATGTTTCGGGTCTATCAGATTATTGTTCACGTATCTAGCAATGTCAATATATCGTATCTATCATATTTATACTCAAGTATCTATCAATGCAGATGTTTCAGGTCTATCAGACTATTGTTCACGTATCTAGCAATGTCAATATATCATATCTATCATATTTATACTCAAGTATCTATCAATGCAGATGTTTCGGGTCTATCAGACTATTGTTCACGTATCTAGCAATGTCAATATATCGTATCTATCAGATTTATACTTAAGTACCTATTAATGCAGACAGATTTATACTCAAGTATCTATCAATGCAGATGTTTTGTGTCTATCAGACTATTGTTCCGTATCTAGCAATGTCAATATATCGTATCTATCAGATTTATACTCAAGTATCTATCAATGCAGATGTTTTGTGTCTATCAGACTATTGTTCACGTATCTAGCAATGTCAATATATCGTATCTATCAGATTTATACTCAAGTATCTATTAATGCAAACAGATTAATATTCAAGTATCTATCAATGCAGATGTTTTGTGTCTATCACACTATTGTTCACGTATCTAGCAATGTCAATATATCGTATCTATCAGATTTATACTCATGTATCTATTAATGCAGATGTTCCGTATCTATCAGACTATAATTCACATATCTAGCAATGTCAGTATATTGCATCTATCAGATTTATACTCAAGTATCTATTAATGCAGATGTTCCGTATCTATCAGACTATCAGACTGTTGTTCAAAATTCCCTGCAATAATGTCCTACTTTTGAAATCGACTGAAAAATCTATATAAAAGTAATGCTTAACAAGATCTGATGTTAACTGGATATCCATCTTCATTCAGTACAGGACAACAAAAACAATTTCAACTGCTAAATAAATTATAGTACACCTTCAAATAGATAACACGAAACGCGACTACAAGATACTCTTTCCTTCAAAAGCTTGTACTCCTTAACCCTATTTCATCGATCTGGATGCAGCAGGTCTGTAACAGCTTTCGGCATCCGCGTGTTTGGCAACATCGAACTCCAATAGGCTTCGGGAGGTAGCAGTGCATTGCCCGCGGCCAGCATTACCTGCAAATGTAACATATCTTTTTAACATAAAACACAATCTGTGTGCACACCAAAATATCTAACATAAAACACAAACAAAAAGAAATTAAAGAGTTTGTTTTACAAACCTTTTGAAGAGGAACTAATGCGAGAAGACCAACAAAACTATTAACAAAGAGAAAAGCAGTCATCCAACCAATGCTTGGTTCTTTTGTGTTTCTTGCATTGTTTTCTGCCGTAGTTACCCCAGCTGCTTCATATGTTTTCTTACTCAAACCGAACAGAAAAGATCCAAACCCACCTGCAATTCCATAACCAAGTAACTATAAAAAAATATCAACCCAACAGATCATAATATCAGAAAAATAAAACATATACAAACTTGCAGAATAAAGAGTATAACAAGCGACATCACATGTTTGAATTACAGTATTCTCTTGTCTAGTAAAAGGCTTGGTGATGAAACCAGCCCTATGAAGCAGCTAACACGAAACCCAAGGACTGTAAGACAACAAGTGCATAATCAAAACTTTTCAGGGATAATATAACAAAAGTAACCTTAGCAAGAGGAGCAAGACAGTTGGTGGTGCAACTAGCATTTGAAACAATGTCATACTCAGGCTTGTATTCATGCTCATTGACACCGACCACAAACATAGGGGCATCTTTGCTTGGGGCAGAGATGATAACCTTCTTAGCACCACCCTGTCCAAAACGAAACCACACAGTTCAACATTGATAATATCACAAACGAATATAATATACTGCATTTCTAAATTCCACTTTCATATTGAACCATAAAAACACATTCAAAATCTGCATGTAGGGATTGATGTAATGGTCTATCCAATACCAAAATGTCCTGTTAGTACATGTCAAATTCTGATCATAAAGTGTATTATGTAGCAAATACAATCTGAAGCAGCTAACCACAAATAATCTGAATACATCTTAAGTAAAACCCCAGATCTATATTTCAACCACAAACACAACTATATCGCCGGAACGAGTCGACGGGGAGGTTCGAACCGATGGTATAGTCTATGAATGAGTCAGCACCGCCGAGTCGACTCGACCCGTAGTTGGTGAAGTTCTTTTGACTGTAAACGGAAAAGCTTGAGTCCTTTTCATGCTTGTCGAGACTCACCGACAAATCCAGGAAACAAAAGAGGTTCGCGGCGTAACAGAAAGCGGTTAGTCGGTCGGATAAACGGTTTTCCGCGGCGGTTGTCATAAGACCCTCAATGATTCCAAAGTTGTCATTGATAACCTACACAAACCCAAGGACTGTAAGACAACAAGTGCATAATCAAAAAATTTCATGCTTGTCGAGACTCACCGACAAATCCGGGAAACAAAAGAGGTTCGCGGCGTAACAGAAAGCGGTTAGTCGGTCGGATAAACGGTTTTCCGCGGCGGACTTGGTAAAACTTGCCAAGACGGAGTAGGAGGCTCGACGGAGTAGGTGCTGAACGGTGGTCTCCAGTTCGATTGATCGATCGGAACTGCACGCCGGTTACTTGTCGCTGGTTGAAAGGTTTTGGTTTGGGTTAAAAACATCTTTTGGGTTCTCTCTCGTTTTATGTGTTTCTCTCTCTTCAACTTTAGAAATGTGAAAGTGGGGAGAATTTGAACCTAAAAGTCAGATTAGAAGGTGCAAAAAAATGGGTTTCAACCAAACAACCCCTTTTATACCCTAGAGGGTATAATTGTCCAAAATATTGCTCTAGGTATTTTATGAAACTAGTCCAAAAACGGGTACCATTTTAGTATTTGATAGTTGAGTGGGTATTTATGGGTACTTTCCTCTAATATCTATTCTTTTATTTAATTATAATTCAATATCCAATTTTGTAATGATTTTTTATTTACTAATATTTTAAAATATTAATATTTTATGTATAATCACGTAGTTTTTTTCGAAAGAATGTTTTTATTTTTTATTTTAGAATGTTTGCATCTTTCAAATCAAAATAAAAAAAAAAAATCAGAAAATACCATTAGTTTTGCGTTTTGGACTAGGTTATATCTAGGCCCGTATTTGAACCACATTTCAATTTTTTTTTGTAAAATATGAAATTTTCAAAATACCCCCACTTTTAAAAATATTAAATTTAACATACTTTTCAAAAATAAACTAACTCACTTTAATCACTATCACTCAAACAACTCAAAATCATATAAAAACTAACTTAATTCCATGTTATCTTACAAAATATGTATTTAAATGATGAAAATAATGGGTTTAGTTGTAACCTGGATGATTCAGAATACGAGAAATCATCAACTGATCATCTACAGACAACCAAAGAGGTATAATTCTTTGTTTTTCCATAATCAGTTTAAATTTCACACTAGCGCACGTGAAATTTTGCACGACCGCGTACCCAAGGTGCGCGATATGTGCTAAATCGTGAGCTCTTCATACACGATTTTGCACCAAATTACATACATGTTCTTGCACAACTCGGCATATGGTCGTGTAATTGCGCTTGTGAGTTTGCACAATATAGAACACTTCATACACACGATTTTACACAAATTGACACAGATATATGCACGATTGACGTTTTACTTTTTTTAGTGAGTGTGAATTTCCATGTACGTTATCTTTATGATGATAGGTTACCCGCATATTTTTACCATCCAAAGGTATTATACTAAAGATGATTTGGAAGCATAGGTAAAATCTGTAGCCATAGATATAGGTTTCATCGTTATTAGTACAAAGGACGACGACAGACTCTTACAAGCCTCGAGTTCTTGTCATAGATAATATTTACAAGCCTATGAGGTACCAAATACCTTTGCTTGAAATTATTATTGTAACACCACCCAACAAGATATTTGTATTGCTTTCATCTTTATGATCTTCAAGAAATAAGTGAACTATATATGGGCTCTTACTGTTTGGAGGACCATCATGGTGGATAATATTTGTGTATTTCTATATATTATCATCACCGATCGGGAGTTAGCGTTGATACAAGCTATTGAATGAGTTGTTAAGACAGTACGCAATGACAATGGCACTGAATTTTTCTCTGTACGTCGTACTTTTGATGAGTTGGGTATTATTTTTCAATCTTCATGCGTGGGTACTCCTCAGCAGAATGGTAGGGTCGAACGGAAACATAGACATATTTTGAATGTTGCCCGTGCTCTCAGGTTTCAGGGTAACTTACTTGTTAAATTTTTGGGGGAGTGTATTTTGACTGCCAGGTATTTGATTAATAGAACTCCTTCTCAATTTTTGGGTTCTAAGACTCCATTTGAAATACTTTTTGGTGTGCCTCCCGTCTTCTCTGAGCTTCATGTGTTTGGGTCTCTATGTTATGTGCATGATCAGAGGTCTAAGGGTGACAAGTTTTCGAGTCGTAGTCGTCGATGTGTTTTTGTGGGCTACCCATATGGAAAGAAAGGCTGGAAAGTATATGATTTGGAGAGTCAAGATTATTTTGTTTCCCGAGATGTGAAATTTTTTGAACATATATTTCCATTTGCATCTACTCATGTGTTCTCTGAGTTGGTTTTTCATGAGACTAAAGTCGCTGCACCTCCTCCTACTACTTCTGAGTTTTGGGAGAAGGTTGAGAAGACCTCGACGATTGACGATGAAGTGTCACCGGATACCGGCGTCCCTTTTGTAGCACCACTCGCGGAGGTTGCCGAGGTTGGTGATGTGCAACCTCCGTCTCAGGTTGGTGACAGCGGTGTCTCAGATTCGCCAATAGTTTCTGATGTTATTTTAGATACTTTGGGTATTTCTTCAGACCTTGGATGGGGAAAGCGTAGTAAAATTCCTTATACTCGTTTTGCGGATTTTGTGATGACTACAATAGTACATTCAGCACCATCTGCTTCTCCTGCTCCTAGTCATAGTCCATCTCCTGATCACGGTATGCCTTATCCTCTCACTCATTATATAGATAGTTCTCGTTTTTCTTTGTCACACCGCTCTTTTTTTGCGGCTATTACCTCTGGGGATGAACCTAAGTCATTCTGAGAGGCTATGCGACATCCTGGTTGGAGAGAGGCAAGGCAACAAGAGATTCAGGCACTAGAGGATAATCATACTTGGACCTTGGCACATCTACCTCCATGGAATAAAGCTTTGGGGAGTCAGTGGATTTATAAAATTAAATATCATGCGGATGGGAGAGTAGAGCGCCTCAAAGCTCGTTTGGTCGTGTTTGGTAATCATCAAGTAGAAGGGGTTGATTATACAGAGACTTTTGCCCCGGTTGCCAAGATGGTTACTGTACGTCTTTTCTTAGCGGTTGCAGCAGCTCAGAATTGGGAACTACATCAGATGGATGTACACAATGGTTTTCTGCATGGTGATCTAGATGAGGAGGTTTACATGAAAATTTCTCCAGGATTTGATAGAAGGCATGAAGGACAGGTCTGTCCTCTTCGCAAATTGTTGTATGGGCTGAAGCAGGCACCTCGGTGTTGGTTTGCCAAGTTAGTGGTTGCACTGAAGAGGTATGGGTTTGTTCAGTCCTATTCAGATTATTTTTTATTCTCTTATTCCACAAGTGGTTGTCGTATGCATGTTTTGGTGTACGTTGATGATTTCATTCGATCCGGGAATGACCCTGGTGCATTGGTGGAGTTTAAGAAATACTTGAGCACTTGCTTTCATATGAAGGACTTAGGTCGTCTCAAATATTATCTTGGAGTTGAAGTAGCACGGAGTCTCACGGGTATCTTTGTCTATCAACGTAAATATACTCTGGATATTATTTCTGAGACAGGTTTACTTGGCAGCAAGCCTGCACAGTTTCCCATGGAGCAAAATCAGCAGCTCGGCAAAAGCGAGTTTGCGATACTAATTGACGGGTCTGCGTACCGCAGGTTGGTGGAAAGACTGATTTATCTGGCATTTACACGTCCATATATCTATTTTTCGGTACATATTTTATCTCAGTTTCTTCGAAAACCACAGGAGGATCACTGGCAGGCTGCATTGCGAGTTGTTCGTTATCTAAAAGGAAGCCTGGGTCAGGGAATTCTTCTGCCAAGTAGTTGTAATCTCACTCTAACAGGATGGTGTGACTCTGATTGGGCTGGCTGTCCTAAGACTCGGCATAGTGTGAGTGGTTGGATGGTGTTCTTGGGTGATTCTCCTGTTTCATGGAAGACTAAGAAACAAGGTGTTGTTGCATTGTCTTCCGCTGAAGCAGAGTACCGGTCTATGGCAGGATTGACCTGTGAGTTGAAGTGGTTGCACGGCTTGCTCAAAGATTTTGGGGTCTCACACTCAAGGGCTATGCAAGTTTTCTGTGATAGTAAGTCGGCTTTACATCTTGCCCACAATCCTGTGTTCCATGAGCGTTCAAAGCATATTGAAGTAGATTGTCACTTTCTACGAGATGCGATACTTGATGGGGTTATTTGCACATCTCATGTGCCCACTAAGTTCCAACTTGCAGATCTTTTTACCAAAGCACTATGCAAACAGCAGTTTGAGTTTTTTCTTGGCAAGTTGGGCATTCATAATCTTCATGCTCCAACTTGAGGGAGGGTGTTAGAGTGTCAACGTTACAATCAATAATATATGGGCAGTGTTAAAATGTATATGGGCTATTTAATATTAGTCTGTCTATGGACTAGGGTTTCTAGGGTTTAGTTTCTGCCACACTATATATATATACACTATTATTGTAATTATAGGATGGGGATTCTGTATTAACACAGTTCTTGATCATACCCGCTCAACTCAAGCTGTGTACTGTTTCTGTCTCATACACATTCACAATTCTCTTGTCACGTGATAATTTATGAAGTGCATCGAGAATATATTAAAAATATATTAATATGAGATAACACCATTCAAGTTAAGGAGCTCATCTATGACCTGGGAATAAATACAAAGGTGGAAACATAATAATTAAAGTCGTTATGACTAAATCGTTTGATAAATTCTCTCATAGCTTTATTATTAAAATTGTTCAATATTTTGGTTTTAATTAAAGATTCACTAACTTGATTAGTAGTTTGATAAAATATGTATATGTATATATTATTTTTAATGGAAAAGCAATTGGATTCTATAAAACTAACAAGGGTATAAGACAAGGGGATCATTTATCCCTTAGTCTTTTTATCATTAGTGAAGATATCCTTATACGAGGTCTAAATAAGCTTTACGATTCAAATAAAATTTTGAAGTATTCTTGTCGCAATATCTCATGTCTTGTTTTTGCTGATGATTTATTTATCTTCTCTAATGGTCTTATCTCTTCAATGAACATTTTGGGTAAATTTTTATAGACTTATCAAGATATATTAGGGTAAGAAACCAAAAGGGGCAAAACCAAAATCATAAATTCTTCGAATTTAACTCAAGACAAGATGAGTGCTCTAGTTATTCAAACAAGTTTTAGTACCAACTTTCTTCCTACAACATACATGGGAATCACTCTTAACTCCAACAAAAAATTAAGAAATTATGTTTCTCTCCTAGATAAAATCAGAGACAAAATCCTAGAGTGTGAAGGAAAACTAATCTTATGGTGGCACACTTACCCTCATAAGCTCTATTTTTCTTTCTATCCCTATTTATTGGACTCAAAATTGTTGGCTGTCTAAGACTATTATCTACAAGATAAAAAGAATGCTTAACAAAATTCTTTAGAGTTCTTCAAATGATTATACCAATATTCATTGGTCTAATTGGTCAACCAATTATAAATATTTAAGGGAATGTGGTCTCAACCTTAGTAATCTAAATGACATTCAAACCTTAGTAAGATATGGGACAGATTTAAAGAAAATAAATATCTCTGGGCCAAGTTCATGCATAACATCTATTGTAAAGGAAGACACCCTCTTCAAATCAAATACACAAAGAAGGGCTCTCAAACGTGGAAAAGGCTCTACAACATCAAGAACTTAGCTGAAGAAAATATTGGTTGGAAGCTAGGAAAAGAAAATGTCGATTTCTTGGGTGATAATTGGTTTGGCAAGCCATTATCAAGTTAAACCCTGACTAAAACAATGATTAGTTTATGGGTGATAAAGTCTATTCATTCTCGGAAAATAACTCTTGGTATATGAATAAACTTGCTCTATTTACACACTCTAACATCAATTTAATCACTAAGATTTTTGTTGATGAGCAGGTGGATAAATTAATTCAATGGAAGCTCTCTAAAGACGGTTCATTCAATACTAATGATACAATGCAACACATAAGAAAAAAACACATCAAGTCTGATGAAACAAAAAGTGACTAAGTTTGGTATCTTGGATCTAGGGTTTGGTGTGACTAGAGAGAAAAGTGTAGAGAGAGAAAGTAGAAAGAGAACGTATTTAATAATACCCACCAACCCAGAAAAAGGAGGGTTCTCTTATATAGTGGGTGAGGTTGTGGTCCTTTTACATTTCTAGTTTACTTTTACAAGTTGGTCCCTCACTTTTCTATATTTCCCGATATTCTCCTCCAACTATTGTTACCTAATAAGAAATTTAAGAATAGAACAAATACATTTGTTTTACTCAATAATTAATATTTCTAATCTCGAGCCTGGTGATTTCTAATCAAGAGCTCGGGAGTGAAGACTTGTTGTAATTTGGCTCGAGTAGCTTCTTTTGTGTCACTGATTCGGGAACGGTTCTTTCACAAGTATAAATTCAAAATTACACTCGCATCAGAATTTCCATTTGGCCGTTGGGCATCTTCGTCTCCTTGTTCCCGTGGCTAACAGTCCGTTCTCTTGTGGGACCTTCATGTCCTATCCGCTTACAATCCTCACGGTACTTAGGAGAGAAATCATTCCTGTTTCTACTGGCTTACTCTTGGGCCGCCATATCCTGGCGCTCTTGTTGATGGGCCTGACTCGGGTCGAAAAATATTATCCAGCCCATTTGTAAAAACGGACCGTCGCGTTCGTTGGCGTTGGTGTACACGTGGGACTCGCTCGAGGGACACGCGAGTGTAGACGTCGTCGCACCTCTACTAGGCTAGCTCAATGATTACCTATCTCTCTTGTAGTTGATAATGGCTTCCACGTGTTACACTCTTATTTGAAGCATGTCTGATCACACGCCTCCCCATGAGACTCTTCAACTTTCTG
Source organism: Limnanthes douglasii subsp. nivea (assembly GCA_036936605.1). Classification (NCBI taxonomy): domain Eukaryota; kingdom Viridiplantae; phylum Streptophyta; class Magnoliopsida; order Brassicales; family Limnanthaceae; genus Limnanthes; species Limnanthes douglasii. Next base: position 267,455,235 of record JAUPFV010000002.1, on the reverse strand, counting down.
CAACTGTTTTGCTTTGGACTTCCCCATACAGAAAGAAGTTGAGGCACAAGGCTTCCTATAAATATGCCATCTCTTCACTCACTCTTTGCTTCCTCCGAGAAATTTTGGTGAGAGAAAGTGCCATCATTGCTCGTCCTAGAGAGATAAACATTGTTTTTATGAGAAAGAACGTCTCAAAGAGAAATCGATAGCCTAAGGAGAAAAAGAAGCCTATGTTTGAGTTCATAGATTATGCCAGCATCACGGATAGGGCTGATGAATACCGTGTTGCGGGATTAATTTGGGATTCTTCCAAAAATATTCATACATGGGTTCCCCCTCCTCACGATCATGTTCGGTCGTCACCATTGCCCGTGGAAACATTTTTGCCACAAAAATTGCCTACTGTCCAGACCCCAGAACCAGTTCCTATTTCTTCAAGCGATCCTACCCCAAGCCCTCCTGCCGGTTATCTAGTCACTTGAAAACTAAAACAGTAACTCCTACTGGTGATCTTGCAGGTTCTTCTACTCCCGAACATCGTTTAAAAACCAAAACCCGACCCAAGTTCTTTACAATGGGTGATACCATTGCCTCATCCATACCCGAAATGGTGCAGCTAACCGAGACTATTGTCGATTTCCGAATAGGTGTTAACACTGCTCGTATCCCTCGGGAGTTGCTCAAAGAGACGGTGAGCGTCAGAGGATGGAAAGAGACGCCTTGAAAATTTTGCAAGAGAGTGACCCCCAGCATAAGCGCATATGTAGTAGCTCAAGTTTTGGTAACCCTGCTTCGGTAAAGATCAAAATCGCAGCTCGTTTAAAAATTTCGGAAGAAGCCGACCGCGTGGATGTTGAAGAGAAAACGACCGTTGTTGAAAAGGACGCGGAGCCGTCGGTGAGGCTAATCCCGCAGCTGGTCTAGCAGGACTCCAAGCAGAAAAAGAGGTTGCGGTCGAAGGCGAAAAGGCTGCTAATGTTGTTCCTCCCGAAGAGCCTCTTACACCTGAGGTCAAGGCAGTGATGACGACCAACTATCACCAGAGTTTGTGCAGGGACAATGATATCACCTTTTTTGAAGGCAAGTACTTGTATTATATTCCAAATGAACAACCCGAGCTATTAATCAGATGAGGCATACCACAAAACACAAAAATGAGTTTTCCCGTTCCTGGGGAGACGCCGTTATCTGTCAGGACCAAGGATATAATTATTTTTATAAATCTCTTCAATTGGGTCTCAGACTTCCTCTGGATCCAGACATTGTAAGGTATTTTAAGTTTATCGGTATTTGTCCATCTCAGCTGACTCCCAATACTTGGTACACACTAATGTCCTGTATCATGGCCTCCCAACTGTCCGACCATCCCATGCAAATGGAAGAGTACGTCGGCATGTCCAGCCTTTCTAAGTCACCAAAGTTTCCTTTTCTTTTACTCTTATCCGGTAAATACTTCGAAGATAGTAAACGATTTATTAGAAGGTGACAAGTTATGAAAGCATTGGTTCGTTTTCGTCAGTGGTGCTTGAGAAAACAGATGACTCTATTCTGCTGAGAACCTGAGGTGGCTGCTGCGCACGTGGATTCATGACGATAAGTAATTATTATTTTTTAAATCTGAGTCGTTGTTTTAGTGTGCAAGGAACATATCCAAGAGCTAAAAAAGGATTATTTTGAGGTTGCCAAGGTGACCTTCCAAAAGTTGAAAGACTATGCTTGGAAGAATTGAGGTCGGGTGTTCCATCAGTGTTTCAAAAATACCAACTTGATAGGTAGTAACCTCTGGGATGCTCTAACGAGCCTCTGACTGCTACACAGTTGCGCCAACCACCCAGTTTGGTAGACTTGGTTGCAAAGACTGACGCGCCTGATGCGCATTTATTTCTACTAAAGCGTTATAGGGCGGAAAGTAAGCGTTCCAAGCCTGATAAACTTGCCGAGCAAGACAACAAGGACGAAGATGAGGTTGAGGGAAATGAGCGAGTAATTGCTGCGGATGTTGGGAAAGTTAGCGGTTAAGGTGTCACTGTTAAGGAGGATGAGGTTAAGAAGAAGAGGAAGAAATATGTGACCGATGGTAATGAAGCCAAGAGGTAAAAAATAATGAAGAAAAAGGTAGACTCTAAATCAGGAGCGGTCAGGACGGCTCTGCCAGTCGTCGAGAATACTAATATTCCAGCTCTTTTCGAACAGTACGAAGAAGGTGCCAAAGTTGTGGATCTTGTTATGCCAGCCGCGCTTTTGGTGAAGAACGCCACTGTAGTGGTGATTATCGATGAAGACGAGATCAGTGAGCTTACCTTAGAGAAAAAAAGGGTTGACCCCTTTGATAGAAAGAGAGCTGATGTAGCCTTGTCTAGCGAGACGAAACTACCCGTGCTTTCGGTGCCTGGAAGTTCAAATACTTTTCCCTTACAGTGTAATATTTTCCTCTTTCTATCGCTATACAACATGATCATGCCGTTAGCCATAAAAGAAAGACGGGCGGGGCAACTGAGCCAATAGTTGTCTGATGCGAAAGATCGTATAGCTGAGTTGGAGAATGCACTTAAGGAGATAAATGAGGGTAAGAAGATTCTGGAGGAAAGAACTAAAGTTTCGGAGGACAAAGCGACAAAATCCGAGTCCGAGTTGACATCTCTTCAGGCAAAGAACAATTCCATGAGCAACTCTCTTTCGTGGGTCAGGAAAATCCGTGACAATAAAGGGCGCAACTTGGCGGCACTGAGGTTCCAGAATCAGTTTATCTGCCACGTAGTGGTAAAGAAAACCAAGGAAAATGACGAGCTTCGGGCTCTTAGCAAGGCTGAAAACGCAAGTTTTGTTGCCAAGTGTAAAATATTAATGGAAATGAAAGTAGCTGACGCTACGGCCGCCTATGTTTTAAACTTGCATAGCCAATTTCCCGACCTGCCATTGGGCTCAATGTGGTTGGATGTTTCAGAGGAGGATCGCCCGCCCGCCGTCGTAGGTGAAGATGAGGAGAACGATGACGATGATATGTTTGATACCGATTCTGATGATGAGGATGCCTGAATTTGTTAAAGTTGTAATTTTTTGTGTTGTCGTTGTATTTTTTGTTATGATTTTCTCCCGCAGTGGCATGTTTTGTAGAAACAAACTGAAAACATAATCAGTTATGCTATGGCTTTATTCAATCTCTGTGGTCTTTTGATAACTTGATAACAAGACACTTAAATAAGGTCGGGATAAAATGTAGATCAACTTAATCTGAAAAACATATTAGGGTTCATGATACTGTGTAAATCAATTAAAATTAAAAAATTCTTATTTATTGTTCGGGACAACATGTAGATCAGTTAAAACTGAAAAATCTATCAAGGTTCGGTAAAACATGTAGATCAGTTAAAGCTGAAGATCCTATTAAGGTTCGGGAAACATGTAGATCAGTTAAAACTTAAAAACCTATTAAGGTCCGGGAAACATGTAGATTAGTTAAAACTGAACAACCTTTTTAAGGTTCTGGATAACATGTAGATCAGTTAAAACTGAAAAACCTATTTAGGGTTCTGGATAACATGTAGATCAGTTAAAACTGAAAAATTTGTATTGCCGAACTCAAGGATTACGTTCATCAACTTGTCAGTTGATGGATTTTCCTAGAGCTCTGATCCTTTAGTAACGCATATGTAATTTTAAAGGTAAAACAAATAGATTAAACAAATGATTTGCTATGGATGCCTCATTAAAACCTCCTCGCGACACCAATGTAGGAGAGATTGCACCCCAAATAAAAAGTTTTTACATAGTCATAATTAACCATAAAAAGAAAAAGTTTTAATCTAAATAAATCTTTAGATGCTCGATATTCTAGGGAGTCGCAAGAGTCGCTCGTGCTTGTCTTGAAGTCTATAAGTGTCGTTTTTGACTTTTTCCACCACTTGATATGGGCCTTCCCAATTTGGTGCAAGCTTATCGAGGCTTTTATCTTTAATATGCAGAAAAACTCTTCGCAAAACCATATCCCCGAATTTGAATTCTCGCCGGCGAACTCTCGATGTGTATCGGCTCCTCATCAGTTTCTGGTAATGTAGTGAGTTTAAATGTGCTCGACTTCGTTTCTCTTCTACCAAATCGAGAGCCAAAAATCGGTCGTCTCCATTTCTATCATCGTCATAGCTCCCGACCTCGAAGGAGGGGAAAATTTTCTCGGCAGGGGTTACTATGTCCAATCCATAAACAAGAGCATAAAGTAATTCGTGGGTTGCTGTTCGAGGGGTCGCGCGGTAAGCACAGAGTACTTCCTATAGGTAGCCATGCCATTTGCCTGCTTTTCCTTCTAAGTTTTTGTTGAGCCCGTCCATGATAGTCCGATTTTTTACCTCGACCTGTCCATTGGCCTGCAGGTGGAAGGATGCTGAAAACCACTGCCTGATTCTGTGAGACGAACAAAAAAACTTCATTTTGTTGCTGTTAGATTGTGGTCTGTTGTCCATAGTGAGTCTCTGGGGGATCCCATATCTACAACAAATGTTTGACTAGATGAATTTTATGATGTCTTTAATCTTTGTTCCCGATAATGGTTTGGCCTTGACACACTTTGAGAAATAATCCCCCGCAAGTACTATCATCTGCCTTCCGCCAGACGCTATCGGCAATGGCCTGACCAAATCGATTCCCCATCGGTCGAAAGGGAGGCCTTCTGAGATTGACTCCAGAGAAGTAGCGGGTGTGTGGATTACCTTCGCGAACCTCTGATATGTATCACACGTTTTCACTATGTCTTTTGCGTCGGCTGTTATGGGTGGCCAATAGAATCTCACGAGGAAAACCCTCATTATCAGTGCTTTGAACCCGCAGTGAGCGGTTCCTTCTCCGTCTTGAAGCTCGGACATAATTATTTGTGATTTTTTTTTTCTCAAACATCTTAACAGTGGTCTGCTAAAAGATTTCTTGTAAAGAACATTTCCCAAAAGCACATACCCCCGAGCTTTGTTTTGTATCTTTTTTGTCGATGCTCTGTCCTCGGGTAAGGAATGTTCTACTAGGAAATTTATAATATCTCTTCTCCACTCTGACAAGGCTAACGAAGATATTTGACAAGCGATTTTGGGTCGGTTATCTAGCTCTGTTCTCTTGATGATTGAGGGATTTTCCAGAGTTATTATCCATGGGTAATTATTCGAACAAGAAACAGATGCTAGGGAATCTGCGACCATATTCTCAGCTCTGGGGACGTGCTCGTATGTAACCTTTGTAAAAGAGGTAGCCATAATACGCAGCGCAACTAAATATTGAACAAGGTGTTCTTTATTGGCTTTTGATGCACCCCATGTTTGGTTTATTAGTAACTGGGAATCACTAACAAGACGTACGTGTTTGGCATTACATACCTGAGCTAACCTCAATCCAGCAAGTGCAACCTCATACTCAGCCTCATTGTTAGATGTTATGAAACTGAAATGAATTTCCTGGTGCATCATTACTCTCAAAGGTATGGTGAACTACACTCTAGCCCCGCATCCGCTGATATTTGACCCTCCATTGGTTTGGACTACCCATTCTTCCGGTTTACTGGCCTCCGGCAATCTTGCTTCCTCTGGCCATCTCAAATGAAACTCTAACAGGAAATTGGTCAGATCTTGGCCCTTTATAGTCGTTCGAGGTTCAAAATCAATATCAAAATTCCCTAACTCGACCAACCACTTGGACATCCGTCCAGAGATGTTCGGTCGCTGCAACACGTGGTTGAGGGGAAAATATGTTCTGACGATTATCGAATGAGCCTGAAAGTATGGTCGCATATTTCGCGCCATGGTAACCAAAGCCAAAGCCATCTTTTCGAGCTTTAGGTATATGTTTTGGCATCTAACAAAAGTTTGCTTACGAAGTAAACCGCTTTGGGGACTGCACCAGCCTAACTGAACAAAGCCGCACTTACTGCATCATCATAGACTGCTACGTATAAAAACAAAGTTTCTCCGTTCAAAGACTTTGTTAAAAGGTTCGAGGATGAAAAGTAATTCCTGATTCCCCAAAAATCCTCATCGCAGGCAGGTGTCCACAAGAATGCTTTGGCATTTCTCAAAACCTGAAAAAACGGGGCAAACTTGTCAGAGGAATGATAGATAAATTGATTTGAAGCTGCCAACCTTCCCGTTAGTATCTGTACTTCTTTGACGTTCCTCGGGGGTGGGATGCTAGTTAAAGCTTGCAATTGGGTCGGTTCTACTTCAATGCCATTTTTGCTGACTAAGAAACCCAAAAACTTCCTTGACCGAAAGCCGAAAGAGCATTTCTCATGGTTCAGCTTGAGGTTTATAGCCCTTAAACTATTAAAGGTTTCCCTCAAGTCAGTTAGATGGTCATCGTCGATCTCACTTTTGACGAGCATGTCGTCAATGTAAACTTTCACGTTGATCCCAATCTATTTCTCAAAGGCCTTGTTTACTAGTCTCTGATACATTGCGCCAACGTTTTTCAGCCCGAAGGACCTTATAGCAGTACAGTCCTCGTCCGGTTATGAAAGTTGTGCTTTCTTGGTCGAACGGGTCTAATTTGATCTGATTGTATCCGACATACCTATCCATGAAAGAAAGTAACTTATTTCCTGACGTGGAATCAACCAACTGATCAATTCTCGGCATTGGGAACAGATCCTTAGGACATGCCCTATTAATATCTGAAGTCTACACACATCCTCCACTTATTATTCTTCTTTTTTACTAAAACAGGGTTGGATGTTCACCGCACGTACTTGGATTCTTTGATATGCTTGACGCTTGTCATGCTCTCAATGTCCCGTAGTATGATCTCCATTTTTTCTGGTGAGAAGGCCCGATTTTTTTGCGTAATAGGTCGGATGTTTTGATTAACTGCTAGACTATGGATAATTAAATTATGTGGAACCCCGTTTACATCTTCCGAACCCCAAGTGAATAAATTTATCCTTTCTTTTAGTAACGAAATCAGTTTTTTCACGAAAATTCGGTGATAAATTAGTTCCGAGCTTCAAAATTTCCCTTCTGCAAACTTGTAGTTTTCACACTCCTCATCGATAGTTAACAAACTGCGGGCTTCTTGGGGATCGTCCACCGGTAGTTATCCCAAAGGATGCCCCGTTAATCGCTAGTCTTTTACCTGTATAATTCCTTGGTCGCCTTTTGCTGCCAGCGCGACTTGGTAGCACTTTCGGGCATCATTCTGCCTAATTCTAACGACGCCTACATTGTTTTCGACCACATACTTCAAGCACTGATGAACTATGGATGTCACCGCATGCATTCGTGACAGCCATGATCTGCCGAAAATCGTATTATGCGAAGCGGGCGCATCAACAACTACGAACAAAACCGTGACCCTTTTTTAAACGGCCCACGGCCGAGCTGCACAATATCTTCGAATTCTCCAATTACCACTGCCGTTGAGCCTGTGAACCCTACGATACTCCGATCTGATCTCGAAATTACTAGTGGTTTCTTAAATTGAGCAAAAGTATATGAAAAAATTATATTCACGGAACTCCCGGTGTCCACAAGTATACTGCGAACTTCCTCTCCCGCGATTGCCGCTCCAATTGTGACAACATCTTCGTGATGGATTGCTATTTCCCTAATATCATCGTCATCGAAATATATGATGGGCGAGGGATTCCCGCGTAGATGGGGAGACGGCCAAGATTCTAATTGGGTTGCCAGATTCAGGATGTGCCACTTTCGGGAAGAATTGGTAATTCGTGCCATTGAGTCGCCTCCAAATATCGTTCGAGACTCAAAAAATTGACAGAGACTAATTACCTTCTTTCAACCCTCCATGATTTCTTCTTCAATCACCCTGATGACATTGCGGTTGACGTTAGGATCCAGGTATTCTACTGGTACATCGAAGATGTTTGTAACCTCAGTTATGGCCATCGTCGTTTCTAGTTTCTGCACGAACACAATTTATTTGGACGTGGCTCTTTGTTGCACTCGCTTTTTCACGTACTCAAGTAACTTTCCATTTTACACTAGAATCTGTATTTCCTTTTTCAAAAAGATACAATCCTTTGTGTCATGCCCTACGTCTTCGTGGTATCTACAATATCAATTATTCCTGCTCTCCCGAGGGATCTAGATTGGAAATGGTCTTCGGTATATTCCACTATTTTTTATCTTCTCATAAATGGTTGACACATATTCGGTTAGGTCGGCATAATGAGCGGGTCAGATCCATTTGTTAGAAATGGGTCGGGTGATCACTTAGTTGTTTTGCTTGACCTTCTGTACCTGAGATGCTTGCGTTTTAACCGAATTAGGGGAAGTGTATTAATTGGTTGCGGTTGCGGGATAAAAATTGACTGGATATCCTGTTGAGTGATGATAGCAGCCTGCACGCTCTGTTGGACTTGTGCGGCCAGTTCGGATGCCTCTGTCTCCTCAATCAGTATTTGTTTTTCCACTTGAGCTAAAAGAGCGGAAAAGGTAAATGTATGTTTCTTTGTTACAGCTTGTTTCATTGGCCTCGGAAGCAATCCCAACCGGTACCCTGTTAACGCCATATTTTCTTTGCATTGGTCGAGGTCTGTTTTAGCATCAATGAAATGCCTGGTATAATCCCTGAGGCTTTCACCTACCTTCTGCCTGTAGTTGACAGTCGTATCTTCATTCGCCCGAAAGTTATTGCTTCCAACAAATTGGTGACGAAATATTACCCAGAACATCCCGAAGTTTTTTATTCAGCCTTGTGGTAATCTGTTATACTATTTAGAGGTCCGATCTTTGAAATTCATTGAAAAGGCTCGGCACAAACGCTTGTCATCATTGACGAAACTCAGGATAAAGTTTTTGAAAGCCTCCAAATGATTATCTGGATCCTTTTTGCCGTCGTACGTTTCCATCTTCGATATGTCAAATCTTTTTGGGAGATGTCCCGACAGTATTTCATCCGACAATGGAGATGCTCTCCAATGGAGTCTGAAACCATATGCGCCACCCTCGAGGCCTTCAGTGGGGATCTCATACAATCCCTCATTATTTGGACTGACGAACTAGCTGTTGATCATGTACCCATGTGTTTGGCTTCCTGAAAGTTGCCATTGCACTTGAGGTAGTACTACCCGTTCTTTCTTGCTCGCTGTCACCAATTCCTTTTTTTCATGAGAGTTTGGCGTTATTTTTTTGGTGTTATCCCTCTTGTGTTTTGGTGATTTGAATAACCTTTCTATATGGCGTCTGGATCTTCTCTTCCTGATCAACTTGTTGCGTCTGATTCTGCGTCGGGATTCTCGTCCCGAGGATTCATCGGTAGTGAATTTGGTGAAATCGTCACAATCTTGTTTTGAAGGACGTTTAACCCTTCTTTCCACTTCTTGTACAGGTTTTAGTTCCCAACATCCTCTGCCATGGGGGTGGTTCTTGTTATGATCCTCACCCAAAGAGTTTTCTCTATCAGTCTCAATTGCATGCTCATTGCCTTTCCCCTCTCGAATTATTTTTTCGTTCAATGCTTTTTCATTTTCGGCATTCAGCTTTGCAATTTCATCCATTAATGATTAACGTAAATCACTTGTCCTGACCCCGTCCATAGTGGTCATGGTCGGGGAATCTCTCGCCTTCAGACATTGATTTAGCTTGGGCTGGACCTCTCCCGATCTCGTCCACAGTCATTTCGTCGTTAATATTTTAGTTAGTCGTGATTTTGAGGAAAAATATAACCTTTAGGTATCACTCTTTCCCATAGACGGTACCAATGATGAGATAAAAAGTGACTAAGGTTGGTATCTTGGATCTAGGGTTTGATGTGACTAAAGAGAAAAGTCTAGAAAGAGAAAGTAGAAAGAGAATGTAATTAATAATGCCCACCAACCCAGAACAAGGGGGGGGGGGGGTTCCCTTATATAGTGGGTGATGTGGTCCACACTTTTTCCTTTGTGGTCATTTTACATTTCTAGTTTACTTTTACAAGTTGGTCCCTCAATTTTCTATACTTTCCGATATTCTCCTCCAACTATTGTTACCTAGTAATAAATTTAAGAATATAACAAATACATTAATTTTACTTAATAATTAATATTTCTAATCTCGAGCCCGTTGATTTATTGCCTCATTAAAGTCATCCTTATTTGAAAAGATTTGGAATCAAACTACTCCCGGGAAGTGTTCCTTTTTACTATGAAGGCTTCTAAATAATAAACTTCCTATTGATTCTATCCTTCAGTCTAGTCACTTAGTTTTAGTTTTTAAATACCAGTTCTGCTATAATTTAGAGACCACTAACCATCTATATGTATCATATAACGTTGTAGGAATATATGGAATTACTTTATAGATTATACAAAAGGTTAAAATTAACAGATTCATGACAACAACTCTCATTATTCGAAGCTGGCTTTGGAAATCTCCCACCGAGGCTCATATCAACACTATATTACATGCAGTCATTACATGGGTAATTTGGCAGACCAAAATCAAGTTAAAATCAAAGGTAAATCATCCAATACTATTTCTGTAATAAACTACATTATACATATTATATACAGTCTTGATCATGCTAACATGTTTAAGCTCAAACATTTAAAAGACAGCTTCAATCACCTAAAGAATCACAAAAAAGCTACTCATCTATCCTGGACTCCTCATCTTTATGGTCGATATAAATTGAACACTGACGTATGTTGTCTAGTATCAGGTGAATCTAGCGGAGGAGTAATTATTAGAGATAGCTCTGACAACATTCTTCATCGATATGATAACATCTATGGAAAACTCTATCCTATTAAAGCGAAATCCAGAGTCTTCATGATGGTCTTCAACTCTTCAAAATAAAAGGTTTATCAAACATATATAGTGAAGTTGGTTCAGATATCTTAGTCTCTTTAATATTTAGATGATTCTCCTCCTTCTTTGGAGCCTATTCTTTCAAGTATTAGATATCTAATCTCTCTTACAATGAGTATCTATCACATTTTCAGATTCCAAAATAAGGTGGTTGATTGGCTCGCTAGTTAGACTCTGAAATGTATGATGAAAAGTGACCATTAACATTGTTAGAGAAATATGGTTTGCGATATATCAGAACTGAGTAACTTTACTAATCTTTTTGCTTACACTAATTTTAATTTCTCTTATAGTATTTCTTTCGTTACAGATTTCATGTCAGCATTTAGTGTAAAAATCTACCTGCACAATTTTTTTTTTCAGTTCGTAAGGAGGTTCTTTGTTGCTTTAAATCATCATATGTCATTTCTCTGTGATTTTGTTAGCAATTCTTTCGAAGACGTCTTCAATCCTCAGTTTGAATGTATCAAGCCTCTTGGTTAATGATTAAGGTTTTTTATCAATCTGTCTGCTCATTTTTCCTTCTGGCTATACTTGAGCTAGATTGCTGAGCTTTTGTAAGATCTGGGTCGCAGATTTTTTGCATGTTCTGGGTAGTTTCCCTTCTATCTTCAATATTCTGAGATTTTTTAATTTATGGAAACTGAAGATTTGTTCTTCAACTCTTCCTTTCCTTGAGCTATCTTATCATTGGAAGACATCTAATCTGATATCCAGTGGAACCTATGGAAACAGATCTATTGAAGTTGAAGACCTTGGACTTGAAGTAATGCAGTCCTTCTTTATTATATCAATTTAGTCGGGAACTCAATTTTTTGTTAAATTCTTGACATTAATCGATTGTAAGAAATTTATTGTTGGACCTTCAGCCCATCTTGTTTGAGCTGTTTTTTGTTTCAAGTCTATTAATAAACTCTTTTACTTAAAAAAACAAATATTATATTGTTAATTTTACAATAATGAACACATCATAAATCATTTTTCTATAAAATATGAAGCGAACGAACATGTTCACATATTTAAAATTAATCTATAAAAAAATAGATTTAGTAAAATTTGGGATTCTAAAACTAAAAGTTATCACATTTATTTGTGTTCAAAATCTCTAGAAACATCAATTAAGAATTCATGTAAGGGTTTGGCTATATATTAAGGTTAATTTATTTTTCTAAGAGTGTAATTTAATGTATTATCATATTAATAATTTTATTATTTTGATGTTTGGAAATTCATTTGGTTTGTTGGAAAATCGTTCGTCTTAGGACATAACTTTCAATATGTTCGATGGAAACAACAAATAAAAGAAAATGTAGAGAAAACCAAACATACAAGACAATATTTAATATAATTCGGATTGTGGAAAGAATTATACGTCCACAGATAATGAATACTCTTTTTTTATTATCAAAGAGGTTGCAGAAAGACTCTCCAAATATAAAAAATCCAATCACTTTCTGTTACAAAACTCTCACAGTTTACAAAAATAACGTGATACACTCAACTTTTTCTTCAGTGTATATCTTTAATCTCACTTCATTACAAAACTAACTCTTACAAAATTTATCACATCAATGTGTATTCAAAATATCTAGAAACATCAACTATGAGTTCATGTAAAGTTTTGACTGTGTATTAAGGCTAATTTAGTGTTCCATGAGCGTAGTTTAATGTATTATCAAACTAATACTTCTATTACTTTAATGTGTGGAAACTCACTCCGTTTATTGGGAAATCGTTCGTCCTAAGACAGAACTTTCAACATGTTTGATAGAAACAACAAATAAAAGAAAAGCGTTACGCAAGACAATATTTAAAGTGATTCAGATTGTGGAAATAATCATATGTCCATGGGTAACAAATACTCTTTTTTTATTACTAACGAGGTTAGAGAAAGACTGTCCAAACATAAAGGACCCAATGACTCTTTGTTAAAAAACTCTCACAGTTTACATAAATAACAGCATTCACTAAACTCTTTCTTTACTGTATATCTCTCACCTCAACTCACTCTCTAAAAGACCAACCATTGTTCATCATACTTAGATAATAAACATACCTGCAATTTAATTAACACTCTATCTTCATTCGATCGACACACCATTTCATTTTCTTTTGTGTTGCTTTTTTGAATTATAGGCTTCTCAGGAAAGTCCTACCTTCATTTCATATCGATCAGCTCAGATAAAACCATAATATTTTAGACGCTCCAGACTAAAATACTTTAATCAACAGATATTATAAAAATCTAATACAATATATGTCTCTTAAATATTTAATCAACACTTATAATAAAGGCATAAAATAATAAACATTTTAGATTAAATATTTTAATTAACTATTCATATTAGAATCATACTTAAATGATCATATGAAGAAGCCCGGTTCCAACCTGGAACAAAATACAGTAGTGTTCAAGCTTCAACCCAGGTAGCTTCAATAGTCTGTTTTGGACACAACACTACAACCACATGCTCTGAGCCAGGTCTACGACCACATGCTTCGGGCCAGTAACATCATACTATAATTTTTTCTTAGTGTTTTCTCTTTTGGCTCAATAGTTACAAGTCTTGGTAGCCTTTCTCCATCCTTAGACTTTAGTATAACTCTCTGTGTCTAATTCATATCCCAAGCTCTACCCGAAGAGTTTGTTAGTTCTTGCCACTACAACTCTCGGCTAACCCATAGTTGTCCTTGTAGTTTCAATTGCACTTCTTATGACAACTTACTTCAAGCTATATGTTTATTTCAAGCCATGCAAGAAGTAATTTGGCTGGAGGGATTATTGAGTGAACTCATTGGTATGGATCAAGATCAGATTATGCTTAATTATAATACTAGTATCCTTATTTGGTGAAAAATGTTGAGTTTCCTGAGTGAACTAAAATGTGGATCAAGTGAAGGTGGCTAAAATACCATGTAAACATATAGCTTGAAGTAGACTTTATTCTGTCAAGGAAACCTGCATAATAGAAGTCCACATACCACCCCACATTATATCAGTTGTATCCTTTTGATTGTAATGCAACCATACAACACTCGTAGCTTTCAAATATCTCATGAGCCACTTGAGTGCATGCCAATATGTATTTCCTAGATTATACATGAATCTACTTAAAGCACTTACCACGTAGGTAAGATCATGTCTTATGAAAATTATAGCATACATAATGCTACCAATAATATTGACATATCCAATATATACTTCTTATCTGCAAATTCAGTTGGTGTTTGAGTAACGCTAAGTTGAATTGGGTACCAATGAGAGTTTCAGCTTCTTTTAACTTTAGACATATAGAATTTTCTCAAGACCTTTTCTTTCTCTCTCTCTCTCTATATATATATATATGTATATATTCTTGTTGAGATAACAAAAAATACTCATTCAAAATTTTCTTTCTTATACTAATAGCAAATATCTGCCCAACCTCTTTTGTATCCTTCATTTCAAACTCTTATTTCAACTGAAGTTTCACTATTTCAATCATCTTCCCATATATTCCAGCTATTAGAATATCATCCACATAAAATAACAATAATACTTGTCTATTCATGTATGATTTTTTATTCTAATATATACAATTGTCATAACATCAACAAGAGTCCATCTACGACATTTAAGCTACACCATTTAAAAGTATTCAAATGTGCTGCCTACGCACATATGAAATAAGATAAGCTTAGGCTAAGAGAATTTAAATGTTTGTTTTATGGGTGTTCTAAAGGAGTAAAAAATTATAGGTTGTGGTGCCTTGAACCTGAATGTTAGAAGGCTTTAATATACAGGGACATGGTTTTCAATGCAGAGGACATGCCATTAAAAAATACAGTGGAGAATCACCTAGTTCTACCGAGACGAAATGTAAAGTTGACCATAGATCTAATCTACAAAGTAAAGGTGGTGATGATTCTATCGAAGAATATTTTAAGCATGTTTCCATCTCGGGTCGTACAAAGAAAGTTCAACCAATACATGAGTCTTAATCAGAGCGAGTTTCTATTGTTCTAGGGTCTTGCGATGATCAAATAGGTGACCAACATGAATATAATATTTATAAACGAGCGAGGGATAGAGCACAGATACTAAAAAAATAACTACAGAGCTATGGTTTTGTCAGTGTAATTGTTTATGCTTTATCGATTAAAATATATGAAGATGTTCTTGAATACAAAATTTATAATGATGATATCAAGAGAAATGATAAAGAGAGTTTTCTTACAACCATTAAAGAAGAACCATGATCTACCAAGCAGATGAACTAGATTTTTGTAAAGCAGACGAAGAGTCGGAAGCTAGTTGGGAGTAAACGAATATTCCAAAAAAAATTGTATTCCTGGTGTTAAGTTATCCAAATACAAGGTTAAGCTCGAGGTTAAGGGTTTTACTCAAAACATGGGTATGGATATCAATGAAATATTATTGTTACTTGTGAAACAAATCTTTATCAGGGTTATACTACCAAGTTTTGCTAGATTTGATCTTGAGTTAGAACAAATGGATGTTACTGTTGTATTTATGCATGATGAATTGGTATGACAGAGGCGAAACTAGTTACATGTTCCATTTCTCAATAATTTAAATAAACATATTTCAAGGTTGATGCTAAAAGAGTAGAGATGCACAAAATAGAAAATGTTCCTTGTTTTAATGATGTGGGAAACATAATGTATGACATGGTTTTTGGTAGGCATGGTTTGGCTTATGCTTTAATCTTGGTGAGTAAATTCATATCGAAACCCTTATGGGAACATTGATAGGCTGTTAAGTGGGTTCTGAAGTACATCAAGAGATCTACTAGTTTGGAATTGATGTATGGAAATGCTATTTCGGGAGTGAAATATGCTGAAGGTTTTGTTGATTGTAACTATACTGGTTTTCTAGAAGGATATCTTTAACTGGTTATGTGTTTGTAATGTTCGGAAGTATCCTGAGTTGGAAAGCCAATATTTATTATGTAGTAGCATTGTCCTCAATTGAAGTTGAATATATTTATGTTATTGAAGCAATAAAGAAATTTATATGATCGAAGGAATCCTGAAGGAGTTTGGGATGCAACGGAAAATTATAACGGTGTACTATGATAATCATAGTGCAATACACTTGGTGAAGAGTAAGATATTTCATGAACAAGCTAAACACATTGATGTTAAACTCCATTTTGTAAGAAGTATTCTTGAGAATGGAGAGATTATGCTAGAAAATGTTCATATGGATGGCAACCCATCATATGCATTTACTAAACCGGTGACAATGGACAAGTTCAATCACTTTCTGAACTTGATTTAAATTCAAAGCATCTGAGGCCTTTGCATGGGACAGTTGAGCCACAACTTTATTTTCATTTAAAGCGTCAAAACTAAGATGGAGAATTATGGAAGTATAATTTTGACTTGATTAATAAAAACATAAATGATGGACTGCTTCGAATGTATATGCTTAGGAGTTTTCAAGGCATCGACTGTATAAACCTAAACATTGTCAAAGCATTGATTACTTCGGTTAAGGTATTGGCTGCTTTAGCCTGAAATCCTTTGTTTAAGCCAAAATAATTGCTTATACCATAGTGATATCATCCAAGGATTTGATCAATTCAGAGAGGAAGCCATTAGTCAAATCAAGCAGGTTCATCTACCATGAAGCTTAGGGAAAGACATTTGTTGCTTTGGTCGGGAAGACAATTGGTACAATTGAGCGAGTTCAAAGGCCTATGGGTCCTTAAGGGCAAGTTAAAAGTTTGTTTTAGACTGAATTAATATGGATGAAGTAAAGCCTATACTAGCCAAATATGTGACAACATGGACTTGAGTTGTTAAGTGCGACATGTGCTATAAATTAGGAGTTTCAATGTTTAAATCGATCGATTGTTACACTAGAATAATAGTTCTTGTTACAATACAAATGGTTATTTCTGTTGAAGAGTTTGTTATATTTTATTGAGGAGAGATATTGTCACCAAACATTATATACAATGCTCGTTGAGCTTCAAAAAACAAACAAGATTTTTTGTGGAGTGTGCAATAAAGATAAAGAGAAAAGTTAATTAATAGATCGGAGACCGCTCTTGGAAAACTGATGAGTGTGAGCTCTTGATTCAGAGTTTCTGTAAACACTCTATTTTTCTCCGTTATTTGTATTTTGTAATCTTTGTTACCATTGAACAACCATTATAATGATATTTGTTGTGGATAAAAGTGGGCGTAGGCAAGTTTCTGAACTAATATAAATCTTTATGTAAAAAATTTATCTTACTCTCTTATTACTTTATTATTTTCAGTAGAATTGCTATGTATTTTGTGACGTAGTTTTTGGAACAATCTGTTTGACCTGAGAAAATCGAATAGAGCTTTTATAAAGCGTCGCACATCTGTTATTATGGACTTCGATCTTCTAATTTGGCTCTCACATTCAATCATTTACCATTTTTTTGTTCTTCAAGATCTCGTCACCAATTCTCAAGATTTTAGTGTTGTAGTCAAATCATTTAGTGTAATTGTTCTTCTACCAAACTTTATAAAAACAATTCAACTCTCGATAAATTTATGGTAGTGAGTTTAATAGAGTAATGGTTGAATCTCATTGTCGATCTTGTTTTTATTGGTTAAGGCCATAGTTATTACTATTTTCTTGAACTAATCCTGACTTTGTTTCAGGTTCTTGGTTTGATCCATCTTAAACTCATCAAAAAACCTTTCTATAACAAGAATTACATTTGTTGATGACTTAGTCAAATATAATTCTTCCATCTTGTTCCATACACCATACGCAATATCTCCACTGTCGATTTACCAGAGTACATTTTTAGCCAGGTAAAATAATGATTGAGAATGCATTTTTGTTATGCTCAAGATGGTTGGAGTGACTGTTATCGGATTCAATAAAATCCTTTGTAGTTTTTGTTAAACAAACATTACATGTATTTTATTCCATGACGCGATGTATGTCGAATGCACTCTTAAAACTCCTCATTTTCATTGATCAAAATTACGAGTAGTTTTCTTTTTACTAAGTTGAACTCAACTTTAATACTATATTTTATGAAAATAACCAAAAACTAAAAAAACAAAGCAAAAAAAACAACAACATCATCGAGCTCTAAAATTATGCGCTAAAAACCCATAAAATATTTTATAACTATTTAGTTCCATAAAAAAACTCATGAATTAATATGAATTACGAGTGATGAATCAATATAAATTATGAATCTATCACAATGAAAAAATCAATTATGAATACACAACTTGAGTCATTTTTAAAACTTTTTACAAACTAGTTGTTTTTAAAAGAGTTTTTGAAAATAATTTTTTTTAAAAACCTAATCTCTCTAGACTATTTTATTGGTCTAAATACCAAGCCAGGTCTTAAATGACTAAAAACATTATATAGAGAGATAGACAAAAAAACGGAAAGAAAATATATATAACTAACAAAAATAATAAAGTAACCCATAACTATTTCTTCCTTTAACAATAAATTTGTTGGACTAATTATGGTAGTATCTAAGATACCTCTATCTATGGAACATATAAAATGAGAAAACAACGACGAAATATTAAAACATAAAAAGTATTATTATAACGTGACGTCAACTATTAAACATACCAGACTAATAATTATTTAAATTGTATTATATTTAACTATATAAAAATATTGAACGTAAATGCGAAATTAATTTAGATGATTGAAAAAATTATACAAACACGTATCCAGACTAGAAATACAAAATTAAATTTATGAAATTCGAATGTACAAATTTCAAACGTGTGACGGGTTTGTCCAGCAAAGGAAATTATCAAACGTAACTGTGTCGTGTCGTATCCCCTGTGACACATGTAGTTTGTTCCCCAGGCGAGAACACGGCACACATCATCTCGATAAGAGAAGAGCAGATTTGGCGTGGTGACTGACAAGGTTTCCCCTGTTAAATGAAATCGCCCCACAACCAAAAATGATTATACACAAACTTTATTTTCTATATCCATTTTTGAATTTAAATTTCAAATGTATATGAGTTAGAAGATAGCAATACGGATTGATTTAACATACAAAATCAAACAACGCTTAATCTTGTAATAAATAAATACACATCAAACTCTTAAAACATAAGAAGCACACAATAAAAAAGAATCGGTTGCGATTCATTACACATAAGAATCAGACTTATAAAACACACACACACACATTGTTTCTTGTCTGCAATTCATTACACTCAATTTTTCGATTTAGCTTTTCCTCCTTCACCTCTACTGTTTTCAGCAAACTTCAAGCTCCCATCATGCAAACTGCTTTCTTGTTCTTGCGAGTTCCATTCGGACAAGTAGTATTCTTCTTCGGTAACATTCTTCTTCGAAGGACCACAAAACATTCCTCCCCATTGTGGAAAGTATATAAGAATTATCGGTAGAGTACATGCTATAATCATGATACCCATATAAGTTATTCCCTGTTCTTTCGTATATTGTGATCCTTTAAAGAATATCAGTTGCGTTAAGACGGCGCCTACGTTTCCACCGCCTCCAGTCATCCCAGATACCACCCCTAGTGACCTGGAAATTAACAATTGTTAAAGTATACCCAAGTTTGATTTCCACAGTTTTTCTTTTAATCTCTCAAAAATCTAAACAAGGCCTTATTAATTGAAAAACATACCTTCTAGAGATGAAAGGAACTACCCCAAAGGTGAGTCCACAAGAAGCTTGAACGAACACTGAAAATATCAACATAACCGCAATGGATACAGACAGAGATGAAACGCGTCCAAGCAAAATACAGAACACACCTCCTAGTGTCTGAACCACCCAGAGTGCCCACAATCTACCTCTCATACCATATCTTTTCGACATGATATCAGACAAGATTCCCCCACCAGGTCGCGAAAAGAAATTCGCTAGCCCAAAACTCGCGGCTATTAATCCTGCAGTGTGAAGTTTCAGATCGAATCGGTCGTAAAAATATTCAGCGATTATATTATCTATGGCCAGCTCAACGCCGAAGCAATATCCGTACGTCAGAGCAGTAATCCATCCTCTATAGTTGACAACTCCGAAATACAAAACTTTTTTTAAATCATCTTTTTTCTTCTCCCCGGATTTATGTAGACTCCAGTAGTCCCCGAGTGGTAAATCCTGAGCGAATAGCAAGATGGCAAAAGCAGAAAACATTTGAAATAAAGCTGGGATTAAAAACGCGATTCGCCATGCTGTAAACTTGACCGCACCGGCATGCAGTATGATCTTAAACACGATTGGCATGATAAGTTGTGTCGCACCGCCACCAAGATTTCCCCATCCAGCTGCAATTCCGTTAGCGGTCCCAACTTTTGGACCTGAAAACATCGAGCTCATCCAGAACTGAGTTGAGACGAAAGTTGCTAGAGAAAATCCGGTGAAGAAACGTACTAGCAAAAATCCGATAGCCGAATTAATTACAGACGTTAAAAAAACAGCAGGAACAGTAACGAATATTAAAGCCGCAGCTGCCAGCCGTGGACCGAATAAGTCGCACGCTGTCCCCATAGCCACACGAGCAAATACCGCACCTGAGACTGATGCAATTCCAGCATTGCCTATATCAGTTGCGGTGAGGTTTAGATTCTCGCGGATAATGGGAAGTAAAGGCGGAGCCGCAAAAGTGGATACAAAACAAGCGAAAAATGACACCCAAGACAAATGGAATGCGCGCATATGAGGTTTTGAAAAAGAAAATAATTTGAATTCGGTCGCTTTAAATTCTGAATCGACCGATAGAGCGAATCGAGGGTCTGATTCTTTACCGGACTCCATATTTTGAGGAGATTGTTTGATTTACTATTTGATTCACTATTTGATTCTAAGTCGCTCGTTCAACTTATATAGGACTCGGAGTATTTATTATTCTATTACAAGTGTGAATATTTTTGAATAAATATATTTTAGGTTTTTCTGTGTAAATGCGTTGTAGATAAAATATTATTTCCACAAAACTCTAAAACACAGCTTTAACTTTAACATTGATTTTGGAATGTTATTTTTGCGTTTGACTTTTCTTGCCTATTGTACGGTTAACAAAGTATTCTTGAATCTGTATAATAATATGAGCAAACTACTTCCTCAAGATTCAATAATTTGTGTGTATGTTAGATGAATCTAGTGTCGTACACTAATTAAACCGTTAAAATAACAAAAAGGAAAGTTTCAATTGAGTCTCTTCTAAGTTATCTATTTAACTTTTATACCATAACAAGTGGGATGGATCTGAATAACAGTTCAATACCTACATAAATATTAATCATTAGTTAATAAACAAATTCATACTACATGACTCAAAAGATTATGCAGACATGATAACAATTGATAAGATATGAGCTCATAGATAAATATAGCTGGTTTTGCGGTTTTGATATCGCTTTATGGACTATCAATTTTTCCAATAATTAAAAAAAATCATTTAATATATATATACATATATGAATACAATTTTTTTTTCATTTTAATATATATATATGAATAAAAAATTTTGGTCTAAAGCCATTAGCTCATATTTTATTCGTTTCTTAGTCGTTTTTTTTCCTATATGGTATCATAATGAAGGTTTAGATCTTGAGTTTAAGTTTTCGTTTTTTTTTTCTGTGGTGACAGATAGTTGTTTTGCTAGCTATCCACCGTAAGAAAAAAAGTGAATAGTTTTGGTTTTTAGATCTCGTGTGTGAAGCCACAATCAACAGACCTGATCGAGAGGCAAACGATGCCGATTTTTCCTGAATTTCGGACAGTGTGTTTGGAACATCTAATCCCTCAATCTGACCGGTTGGATTGTGATTTGGTGTGACGGTTCGGAAGAAATTGTTACTGGAACAATGCAGCAGTTTTGTTGGTAAAACCGTGAATTCAATTTGATTTTGATTTTATGATTTTGATTGGAATTTTGATTTAAATTTATATTTAGTATTTCGACTTAATTTTGGATTTGGTATTTGGATTTAGTTTGGTACTTGGAATTAGTTTTATACTTGAATTCAGTTTTGGATTTGGATTTGGTATTTGGATTTAGTTTGGTACTTGGAATTAGTTTTATACTTGAATTTAGTTTTAGATTTGGATTTGGTATTTGGATTTTGTTTTTGGATATGTTTTTGGTTTTAAATTTGAATTTTTGTCTTAGATTCTTGTTTGATTTGGATTTCGATTGGAAATTGGATTTCATTTTCCGTTAAGCATTCGAAGTTTCGAGTTTTGGTTTGGCATTCAGGAGTGGTGTTTGGCGTCAAGGGTTTGGAGTTTCACGTTTGGAGTTTGAAATTTTGTAGTTTGGTACTTGGCGTTTAGATTTTGTTTGGCATTTGGATTTCGTTTGATGTTTGGAGTTTGTCTGACGTGTGCTTAGATCGACGTTTGTCATTTAGATTTCATTTGGTATTTGGATTTTCGTTTGACGTTTCGGATTTTATGATTTGAGATTTAGTGTTGAAGGTTTGAGATTTAGGGGATGGATGTTTGGGATGAAGGATTGGTGATTTGATATTCGATGTTTGAATTGAATATTTAGTTGAAGAAGATGATGAGGTAGATGAAATGCAAAAACTGAGGAGTATGGGGACAGGTGGCAGCATCTCGTGGATCAGAGGATCCTCTGGACTAACTTTATCCAAACGCGATAGTCCAGGGACTGCCAACGGACATTTGAAAGTCCAGGGACTATCTGCCACCAAACGCGATTGTCGAGGGACGACTCACTGTTCAAATCCAGAGTACTCATATGGATATAAGACCCCAAGCTCAGGAATACAATTAAAGTAGAGAAAGCAAGGTCTCGGTTCTGGTTACTACATATACTGCCAATTAAAGGTCGCCCTTAACAGTTTTTTTTTTAAATATTACATAAGATCTTTCAAAAAGTAAAGTGAGAAGAAAAACATAAGAATAAAAGGATATTTACATATCAAAATTCCTTGGTGTTCAGAGACTTGGGTAAAAAATCATTATCGCATTAGGACGAGGTAAACACAACAAAAATTGAACAACAAAAAAATAAGTAAAAGGTTTATTTTTATTGCTCAACCTTATTGTCAAGAAGAACATCTTAGGGACTTGTTATCAATTGCAAGAGGGATTTCATTCGCAAGCTCATCCATAGCCTTAACCTCGGCTGAAAAATGAAATCATCAACAACCTCGACCTTATTTTTAGGGAAGACAATATCTTTTTCCACCACTTGGTCTTCGATTTGTTTTGGATCATTGTCTTCGAAGTCATCTATGTTTGGAATGCCTTCAGTTATTTATTTTCGAGGAACATATGACCAAAACATATTAAAATCTAAATTTGGGAAATCCTGAATGAATATAAGCATTATCTATGCCTCAAAGAATACACTTATATCTTTACGAGTCCTCCATTTGATAGCTTCAATCTCCTTTAACTCGACATCATGGCTCAGCACTAATTGTCTAGATTTTTAAAAAAAAAAATAATGATCGGTATAATCTCGTTGCATAGCTTCATCATGACAACTAGTTTGTTGGAAAGCGCCAACATCTTTAGAATATTCACAAGATTCTAGGTAAACTAAAATCTTTGTATGCATCTGAGTAAGATTCATCTTCATCTCAGTAAGCTTTGCAACACTATTATTTCTCGCTTTGGTTTGAACAAATAATTCCCTTACTTTTTGCGAGTCATGTTTCGACGTATCGGATGTCTTCCACTGGCTCGGCCACCATTATAATAAATGGTTGTAGATCTTGTACCACTAGGGCCATATGAGTTAGTGTTTAATGTAGAATTACGAAAATATTGAAGACATCCTACAAAATCACAACCAAATTTACTTTAAATCAAATTCAATAAAAAAATAGTAATATAAAAATAGAAAATATTTAGATAAATATCAAGATCCATATGCAACCAAATTATACGTAATTCTGCAACTGGAACACATTTGCCTTTTAACGATCAAATTACAAGTAATTCTGCAACTAGAACACACTTGCTTTTTTCAGACTTATTTTGCAATCAAATTACACATATTTTCACAACATGAACGCAATCTTTTTTTTTAAAATCAACAAAAAAATGGATCATGCAACTACAAAACGTTAGTTGTTTCACACTCAATTAACACTTATTTTCACAAAATATATTTGTATTTTGTTATGTCACACAATCGGACTTATTTAGCAATCAATTTTCTATTTCCACAACTATTTTCTTCTTATTATTGCAGCACATCCACACGTATATGCGTAACTAGAACATAATTATTTTTCACAACCAAATTACATGTAATTCTGCAACAGGAACACAATTTATTTTTAGAAACCAAACTATACGTAACTCCGCAACTAGAACAGAGTTGTTTTCCCATATTTATTTCTTAACCATATTACACGTAATTTCACAACTAAAATAAATTTAAAAAATATCCAAAAATATATCTGGCGAATGCAATTTTGTTCTTCTTCAAAAACCAAAAACAATAATATTTTTGGATATTCTTTTGAGATATGGTTTGAAAATTATGATATTTAAAAAAATGAAAAATAAAAAAATAAAAAAATAAAAAACGATTAGGTTTATTTCGAATTATGAATAAAAATTTAACACCAAATAAATATCATATTTTGTCGAATCTCAGGTTGTTATTGATAAATAATTTTGATATTTGATATAAAAAATAATAGTCATATTTCGATCGAATATGTTTTAGATTGGGTTTAAATCTAACTTACATCAAAATATAAGTAGAAGGATGATGGCGATAAATAGTATGATATGAACTTTTCCATAGTCGTCTAAATTCTTGTATAAAAGCCACTTGAAAACTCTTTAGTGTAAAATAATGTTAATGCCGATGACAGTGGATATATAAAATTGTTTTAAAAGATAGTCATCCACTGAGAATATTCAATATAAGGACTCAGAACGATGATCAAATTTCAAGTTTAAAACAGCATTCGTAATTTGAAGAAAACAAAACAAAATTGGCTTCAAAATTTAATGAAATGAATCGTCTTAAGTTTTTTTTTTATAAAATAAAAAAATATATGAATTAAAATAAAAAATAATTTTTACTAGATATCTATTATCCCAAATATTACTATTATTTATTTAATATCTATTCTTTTATTTAATTATAATTCAATATCCAATTTTGTGATGATTTTTTATTTACTAATATTTTATGTATAATCACGTAGTTTTTTTTTCGCAAGAATTTTTTTATTTTTTATTTTAGAATGTTTGCATCTTTCAAATCAAAATAAAAAAAAAATCAGAAAATACCATTAGTTTTGCGCTTTGGACTAGGTTATATCCGGACCCGTATTTGAACCACATTTCAATTTTTTATTTTTTGTAAAATATGAAATTTTCAAAATACCCACTTTTAAAAATATTAAATTTAACATACTTTTCAAAAACAAACTAACTCACTTTAATCACTATTACTCAAACAACTCAAAATCAATTAAAAACTAACTTAATTCCATGTTATCTCACAAAATATGGATTTAAATGATGAAAATAATGGCTTTAGTTGTAACCTGGATGATTCAGAAGACGAGAAATCATTAACTGATCATCTACACACAACCAAAGAGGTACAATCCTTTGTTTTTCCAAAATCAGTTTAAATTTCACACTAGCGCACGTGAAATTTTGCACGACCGCACACCCAAGGTGCGCGATATGTGCTAAATCGTGAGCTCTTCATACACGATTTTGCACCAAATTACATACATGTTCTTGCGCGACTTGGCATATGGTCGCGTAATTGCGCTTGTGAGTTTGCACAATATAGAACACTTCATACACACGATTTTACACAAATTGACACAGTTATATGCACGATTGACGTTTGACTTTTTTTAGTGAGTGTGAATTTCCATGTACGTTATCTTTATGATGATAGGTTACCCGCATATTTTTACCATCCAAAGGTATTATACTAAAGATGATTTGGAAGCATAGGTAAAATCTGTAGCCATCGATATAGGTTTCATCGTTATTAGTACAAAGGACGACGACAGACTCTTACAAGCCTCGAGTTCTTGTCATAGATAATATTTACAAGCCTATGAGGTACCAAATGCCTTTGCTCGAAATTATTATTGTAACATCACCCAACAAGATATTTGTATTGCTTTCATCTTTATGATCTTTAAGAAATAAGTGAACTACATATGGGCTCTTACTGTTTGGAGGACCATCATGGTGGATAATATTTGTGTATTTCTATATATTATCATGACCGATCGGGAGTTAGCGTTGATACAAGCTATTGAAGACGTCTTCTGGATACTACTTGCATGCTATGCAAATGACATTAAAAACATTTTAGTGAAAGCTAAAAATATGATGTCCACAGTAGATACTAAGGAATATTTTATGAATATTTATGACGTTTTTGCCCGATCAAAGACAGTTGAAGGGTATAACAAAAATCTTATAGTACTAAACGAAGTGTTCCTTTTTTAAGGCTATAGATTATTTCATGAGTTAATGGATAATTATATACGGTGAAATATTTATTCATATCTTTACAAACGAGCATAAACATTTAGACAACCAAACTAGCAATATGTAAGTGGTATATTCATTTATAAACTTAAATTTCATTACATTCAATGTTGTAATCGTTATATTATAGGCAAAAGAGTGCTCACTCAAACCTAAAATGCTACCTCACTACAAGTCTATGCACTTTTGAACAATTTTGGACAATTGTTTATAGATTTCTTGATGTACGCGACCATTTTGAATAATTCAAGAGAATTAATTATCGTAAGAAATTGTTGTATAGAATTTTAATCCATAAATAATTTAAAAATAATTTATCTTAGGCATTTTCGATAACAGTTATGGATGTGCTAGAAAAATAGGCGTAGATCGGGTATCTTGTGGTTGTATTATTAAGAAAACAACAGGTTACCATGTGTATGTGCGCTAGTTATGGTCAAGCAACAATGTAGCCTATTTCCTCTATATGAATATGATGTATATTGGAGTACTCTAAAGATCATTCCTACATATAACAATGGATACATAAGATGAACTAACACGAATAATCAACATAATAAATACATATATATGTGGTTAAGACCTAAATATACAAGTTCATATTATAAATAAGGTGATGCAAATTCTCAACCCGAATAAGTAATGAATACTTATATATGTGGTTAAGACCTAAATATATAAGTTCACATTATAAATAAGGTGATGCAAATTCTCAACCCGAATAAGTGAGATATTAAAGCCTAAGGAAGCGATAATTACTAAAATTCGGAAAAATAGGACCCAAAAAACCAACTAAACGAGGCCTCTAGTCAAGGTCATAACACTACCACGCTGGCTATGATAGCTAGCTTGGCCGCACCAAAAACAAAATCCATTCCTAGTACCGAAAGCTAAAACTCCCCCAAAGAAAAAAATATAAAGTATATCAAGCAAAAAAATCTAGTGAACCAATGATCTTATTGGTTACGAGGGATGTTTTCCATATTATTTACTTGATTATATTACCAGTATGATAGACGTTGATCTAGATAGTCAGTGCAGCTATCGGGCCATAGCTATATCAATATAAGGATATTCTGATTCATGAAAGTTGGTGAGACGTGATTTGATTTACGAATTGAGAGGTCAACATAAGTTTTGAGTGACAATGTTTGGTAGCGTGAAAATTATGGACAAGGTGTAAAGTATACAATGGAGGTAGTTAGTATTGGATGTCGTTATCTGATATCAGATTAGTGATAGTCACTCGATATCAATGTGTGGTATACCATATATCTCTTCACACGTCCTACACATATTTACCTTTACGTGTATCCCGGCTCGATCGTGTCCAACAAAAGAAGTTGGTCTTAGTTTCGTACATGGCAATCACTTCTGGTTTGGTTTATTTTGGGCTGGGGGTAATTTTGTAAAGTGTTTGGTAAAGTATTTTGAGTATTAAGTGTTTGGTGTATATAGTAGTGAGAGAATTGAGCAGCCTGGTTGTATTAAATGTTCATTGCCCTCATTAATGAGAGTGGTTTGGGTATTTATACCCTGGATTAAGGACCTATGGGCTTACAGGTCGAATTATGAAACCGGGTCGAGTTTAAGGACCCATTAACTTTTTAAATAGATTAGTACACAGCTTAGTCAAAAGGTGTTTAAGTGTTTTTACTTTTATCCTGTTCGGATAATTTAGTGGCGTTTTATTGTCCGAATTTCTCTTGTCCGGATTATGCAGTGGGTTGTGACTGAATACTTCGAAATTATCAGTAACCCCTTTATTAGGCCTTGCTAAATATCTTTGGGAGGACTAAAAAATCCACCAAGCCAGTAATGACTTTCTCCGATCTACTTGTGCGGTCCGTACTATGGAGTTTATTTTCATCATTAACACAGTTTGAAGTTCGTCCCAACTAATTTCTCTTTCCAGAATTCCAAGAGTTTTCTTCTTGGATTGTGGGACACGTGTCAATATCTGCTTCGACCTACCAGCTGTTATTCTTCCTAGATCGGCGCACCCACTAAGTCTAGAAAGTTACCTAGGTATTTAATCCTTTACACGTTTGTACCGTCTTTAATCATTCCCAAACCCTCTTCAACTTCTCCTAGGTAACAATTAGTTTTTTCTACTATTATATAAATCTTTTTTCACTATTCCATTGTCTTCATTACTCAAAGCCTTTATAGAGATTTCCACTCTTATCTTCAAACTTGTTCTTGAAGATTTTTATGTTCACATCCAGAAACGCACTTGTTAAAAGCGGCTGGTTAAACTTATCAGAGCTAGAAAGGGCGAAAAACGTTGAAAGGGAGAATCGCATTGCTGTCGGCCATTGAGTTTCCCAAGTGAGAAATCTAGTGAACCGACTTAAGAAGCTGACCAAGGATCATCCTCTTCTAGAAACCCCTAGCCTAGACAGTTATTCAAACCAAGCCTTTCTCCCCTTCCCTCGGGCGCTTATGTTCAAGAGTCTCAACCTTCTGTTTCTAAAGAAAAAGCGGTTTCGAGTGTCAGAAAACCTTCCCCCTTCATAGCCATGGATTCTGACGCTAAGAAGTCTCCGGAGAAGTCAACCCCTCACCGGACGACTCGTCTAACTAAAGCCCAAACTACTACTTCACAGCCAAAGCCCTCCGGATCGGAGGCATCTAAAGCAACCTCAAGAGATAAGCCCTCCGGATCGGAGGCATCTAAAGTAACCTCAAGAGATAAGTCCTCCAGATCGAAGGCTTATAAAGTATCTCCAAGGGCCAAGCCCTCCGGTTCCCAACCTCAACCAGACACCAGGCCTTCAGAAACAACAGGCGCTCATCCATCCGAACAGTCTTTGGTGCCAGAAGTTGATCCCCATCCATCCAAGGCAATTGATAAACCTTCCACAGTGATGGAAGAAGTAATGGAAGACAGTATCGAGGAGGCTTCATTTGAAACTGAAGCATCAGGTCAAACGGGGGATGTTGCTTCTAACAAGAAGGGTAAAAGCAAAGTCAAGGCCTGTTTGACTCATCTGGAGCTTCCAGAGTGCCTATAGGGCAAGGTAGTCCCTTATTTTTAAAATGTTAGTGTTAAATACTTGTTGGATCTACAAAATATAAACTACGTCTACACCCATGTTGCTGAGTTGGGCCGGATCCGGACGAAATGGGGGATTCCAAAGTCAGTGAAGGTAAGGATACCTGTCACTCTGGAGACTCCTATGGACTGCAAACTCAACGAGGTGGTTATTTTCACTGAGGTGCTAAACTGGGGACTTTGGTTCCCGTTGGACCCAGAAA
Source organism: Limnanthes douglasii subsp. nivea (assembly GCA_036936605.1). NCBI lineage: Eukaryota > Viridiplantae > Streptophyta > Magnoliopsida > Brassicales > Limnanthaceae > Limnanthes > Limnanthes douglasii. Next base: position 267,425,725 of record JAUPFV010000002.1, on the reverse strand, counting down.
TCGTCAAGTATTTCCACCTGGTTAAACTCTGCCCAAGGCAACTAAGCCCAAATGCATGGTATTCCTTGCTTGCTTGCATAATGGCATCAAGGTTATAAAAAATCCACTCCCAATGGAACAATTTTCCGTTGTGGAAAGTCTATGTAAGAATCACCAGATTCCATTCTACCATCATAATATGGGGAACAACTTCAAGGTGGTAGATGACTTGCTGGAGTTTGAGAAAAACTGGAGGACGCAGTTTCTGTTTGTTAGTGGGATATGGGAGAATGGTAGGAAGATCAAGGCCAACACCAATCCCAACATGTTAACTAGCAGGTGGAAGAGTATTGCTGAGTTTTTTATATTTTTGTTTTTCATGCTTTTCTTTTTAAATAATAAGTATTCTCCTTCTGATTAATTTATCACTCATTTTTCAGTGTTGCCGGAGGAGTTCACCGAACACCTAGAGGAGGGGCAAAAAACCTGTGCCAAGTTTAACGCATGGGTTACGGAGCATTGGGGGAATGCCTTCCACACTTGCTTCACCTCGGGCAATCTTGTGGGGTCCCATTTGTGGAACATCATAGGTCGGAGGGACTTCTTATGGGAAGAGCTGACTACATCACCTTCTCTTGGTGTAATTCTCAAACTAACGGAGGCCAAAGATGGTATATTGGTCTTAACCTTCAGAGCAAAAGCTCCCAACAAAATGAAAGGGAAGAAGAGGAAAGCTGCAATAGATCCGGTTCAAGCAGTCACAGAGAGGACTGGTTCGGGAAACCAAGGGGGTATTGACGCTGCCCTGATCAAAGTGGTAGAGGCTAAAACTGTAAGGGAGGTGGGAGAGTCACAAAACCCACCAAATCCTTCCAAACAATACCGGAAAAGAAGGGCCACCAGTGACGAAAAGACTGAAAAAAAGAAGAGAGTTAGTGGACATTAGCCCCACTAGCCCCTTTTGATCCTACTTTACAAGAGAAGATTCCAACAAGTCTGCAGTCCAAAGAGGTTTCTGGGGGAGGGACTGGAGAAATGGACATTAGTGCCCTTCAAGACATTGATTTATACTTTAATGATTCTGAGAAGGATGATTTTGCAGGTCCCTACCGCCCCTCGAGCTCTGCTAACATGGTGACCTTTAATGGTAAGTCTTTCTCCGTCTCCGGAGAGCGGGATGCTCTAAGCCATTCTCTTCTCGGTCATATCCAGCCAGTGCTTGACTTGGAAAGACACGTAAAAAGCCAGAGCACTCTCATCAATTCCCTCACCAATGACAATGAATCTCTATCAACCAACCGTCTTAATGCCAATCAGAGGATAGAAGAACTGAAGAAGGAGATAAAAGCATTAAGGAAGGATATGGAAGATTTATCAACCAAGCTGGCCACTTCGAAGACTGCTAGTACTGAGCTCCAAACTAAGTATTTCTGCGTGGAAAAGGATCTCATAACATTAAAGGTTGACCTAAAGACCAAAGATGATGTCATTCAAACCGTAACCGGTGAGAAGACTTCCTTAGAAGGTAATGTTTCAAAGATGGCTAAGGAGAAATAGGATTTGGTGAAGCAATAGGAGCAAGCTATTCAGGTAGGTATTGATAAATATACCAACAAAGTGATAGATTCCCTTGAGAAAAGATACGATGAAGTCAAGTCTGACATGGTGCTGCTCTTCTATGAGACATTTCTGAAGAGGACCCTTGGTCCCCTATAGAAATATGTGGAATATGAAGACCTTCATCATCACAGCATGGCAGCTGGTGACAAGTACAACTACTCCAGTGGAATTGATTCCACTACTGATGATGAAGAGGGAACTGAGAGTTCGAGTTCTGAATTCAAAATTCAAAATTCCCAAGAAAGGTGATGGTGGAGAAGGGACATCCGAAGGGAACAACCCCTAAGGTTTAATCATATTTATTATCTTTTCTGAACACTTAAAGTCATTGGATGGACAAGGAAAATTTTGTAATGTTATCCGGTCGGAGTTTGGATAAGTTTTTGAAATACTTAAAGTCTTTGGATGACCAAAGCATGTTTTTTTCTTTATATTCGGTTAAAGTCCGAATAGGTTTATTTGTAAAATCTTCCTTTATTTAATACTTTCTTTCCTTAAAATTCTAATGGCTGATGTTTAAATAGCCCCTAATTTTTCAGAAGCATTATAGTGAGAGTGCTTAATATCTCCGATGACATGTGTTTAATGGTCATCACTCAACTAGGTTTATCCGATCTATCAAAGATCCAACGTATTGAACCAACGATTTATACTTTAATTGCATTGTAGTTAAACCACACCGGATATTTTAAGAAGGCGTCACATTTTATTGAATAAAAAAATCGGACACCTTATTAAAACCTCTCTGCGCCACTAGGGTAGGAAAGAGTATGCCCCCTGATATTTACATTAATATCTAACAAGTGAATATTTCCACACAAATTTTATTTTAAATATAACCTGAGATGTTCAATATTTCATGGGTGCTTCAAAACCTTCCTTCTTTGTCCTGAAGTCTATATGTTGCATGCTTAAGCTTTTCGGAGACCTCATAGGGGCCTTCCCAGTTCAGAGCCAGCTTACCGAACTGCTTCCCCTTGGTGTGTAAGAAAACGTTTCTAAAAAATTTAACTCCCAGTTGAAAATCTCTTCTCTTGACCTTGGAAGCAAACCTGCTCCTCATCAAGTCTTAGTAATGGGTTGTTCTCAAGTGAGCTTTAACCCTTCTTTCTTCTATTAAGTCCAATTGATTCCTAATCGTTATCTCATTAGCTTGTTCGGAATAGTTATGGACCCTGTATGATGGTAGGGTAGCTTCAATGGGGGTAATGGCATTTATCCCATACACCAAAGCAAAAGAAGATTCTTGTGTAGCAGCCCGAGGAGTAGTTCGGTATGCCCACAATACTTCTTGCAGATAGCTTGGCCACTTCCCTGCAGCTCCCTCTAGATTCGTTTTTAATCTGGCAATGGTCATGTTGGAAACTTCAACCTGGTCGTTTGCTTGTGGATGGAAAAGAGAAGAGAAACAGTGATGAATGCCTCTAGAAGCCCAAAAATTCTCTATATCCTTGTTATCAAACTGTGGCCCGTTATCTTTGGTAATCTTTTAAGGAATCCCAAATCTAGGATAAGATAAATTTAATGACAGCTTTCAAAGTGGTTCCTGCCAAAAGAGCTGCCTCTATCCATTTCGAGAAGTAATCAATAACAACTATAATGGTCCTGCACCCTCTGGACGCCATTGGCAGAGGCCCAACTAAATCCAATCGCCAACGACCAAAAGGTATTGGCTCAGAAATAGACTCTATAGGTCCTTGGATGGCCAAGGCATGTTTTATTCTTCATATTTGGTTAAAGTCCGAAGAGGTTTATTTATCAAATCTTCCTTTATTTAATACTTTATTTTCTTAAAATTCTAATGGATGATGTTTAAATAGCCCCTACCTTTTCAGAAGCATTATAGTGAAAATGCTTAATATCTCCGATGACATGTGTTTAATGGTCATCACTCAACCAGGTTTATCTGATCTATCAAAGATCCAAAGTGTTGAACCAATGATTTGTACTTGAATTAAATTGTAGTTAAACCACAACGGAAGTTTTAAGAAGGCATCACATTTTATTGATTGAAAAAACCGGACACCTCATTAAAACCGCTATGCGCCACCAGGGTAGGAAAGAGTATGCCCCCTAATATTTACATTGATATCTAACAAGTGAATATTGACACACAACTTTTATTCTAAATATAACCTGAGATGTCCAATATTACAAGGGTGCTTCAAAACCTTTCCTTTTTTGTCCTCAAGCCTATATGTCCCAAGCTTAAGCTTTTCAGAGACCTCATAGGGGCCTTCCCAGTTTAGAGCCAGCTTACCGAACTGCTTCTCCTTGGTGTGTAAGAAAACGTTTCTCAAAACTTTAGCTCCCAGTTGAAAATCTCTTCTCTTGACCTTGGAAGCAAACCTGGTCCTCATCAAGCCTTGGTATTGGGTTGTTCTTAAGTGAGCTTTAAACCTTCTTTCTTCTATTAAGTCCAACTGATTTCTAATCGTTATCTCATTAGCTTGTTCGGAATAGTTATGGACCCTGTATGATGGTAGGGTAGCTTCAATTGGGGTAATAGAATTTATCCCATACACCAAAGCAAAAGAAGATTCTTGTGTAGCAGCCTGAGGACGCCATTGGCAGAGGCCTAACTAAATCCAATCATCAACGAGCAAAAGGTACTGGCTCGAAAAAAATACTCTATAGGTACTGTTGGCACATGAATTTTGTTGTCATACCTTTGACATGGATCACACTTCTTCACCATTTCTTTAACATCTGCCATTATTGATGGCCTATAGTACCCAACCAACAATACCCTTCGGGTTAATGCCCCTGTAGCCACAATGCACTGACCCTTCTCCATCATATACTTCGGATAAAACGACTTGAGATTCTTCAACCCCGAAACAACGAAGGAGAGGTCTGCTGAAAGATTTTTTATAGAGAACTTCCCGTATAATAAAAAAAACCACGAGCTCTGTGTTTAATGTTTCTTGCCATAACTTTATCCGGAGGCAAACCCCCATTAGAAATGTATTGAAGAAGGGGAAATCTCCAATATCTAGGTTGAACTACTTGTATACTCAAGGTTTCCTCCTCTTCCTTATTCTGATTTGATTGTATGGATGGGAATTCTTGTACATGATTCCAAGGGTAGGACTCAGAATATGTTATGGTTTCCAAGGAATCTTCCAGTGTGTTTTCTGATCTAGGAATATGCTTATAACAAACACTTTTGAAGTTGGTTGCCACCTATTTAAGGATGAGTAAGTATTTGATCAACTGCTTCTTCTTGGCCTGAGATTGAACTTGAACATGATGGATAACAAGCTGGGAATCACTCATCAACCTAACTCTTTTAGCCCCACATAGGAAGGCTAATTTGAGACCATCTATAGTCATTTCATATTCAAACTCATTGTTAGAGGCCTTGAACCCAAAGCATATAGCCTGGTACATTTTATCACCATACGAAGAGCAGATTCCAGCTCCGTAACCCATTGTGTTTGATCCACCATCAGTCTAAACTACCCATTCTTTCTTGGTTTTTCCTTCTGAAATTTGTTTAGAACTCATATCCGAATGGAATTCTACAAGGAAATCAGCAACAGATTGAGATTTGATAGCACTTCGTGGGGAAAAATCAATGTCATAATCACCCAATTCTGCTGACCACTTTGTCATCCTGCTTGATATATCTGCCTTCTGAAGAACATTCTTCAAAGGGAAAGATGTTCGGACAATGATGGAATGAGACTGAAAATACGGCCTCATTTTTCTTGCAACAATCACTAAGGCTAGTATCAAATTTTCAAGCTTCAAGTACCTCTTCTCAGCATCTATCAGACTTTTGCTCAAGCAGTACACCGGAAGAGGGTAATTATCCACCTTCTTACCAATACTGCACTCACAGCGCATTCTGACACAGCTAAGTATACATACAGTGTTTCTCCTTGTACGGGCTTAAAATGGTCTTTAGTGAAGATACGTCTTTTCTTATTTCATCAAAAGCTTACCTGCATTATGAAGACCAATTAAAGTCTTTAGCACTCTTCATGGTTTGGAAAAACGGAGCACACTTGTCTGAAGACCTTGAAATAAAACGATTCATGGCAGCCAACCTTCCAGTAAGCCTCTGGACTTCTGTAATATTCTGAGGAAGATCCATTTCAAATAGGACATTCAACTGATCCGGATCAGGTTGTATCCCTTTCTCACTTATCACATACCCCAAAACAATTCCGGATCGAACCCCAAAGACACATTTGTTCTGGATTTGGTTTCAAATTCACCATTGTCAAATTGGAAAAAGTTTTCCGAAGGTCAATTATGTGCAATCCTCCTCCAAGCTTTTAACCATCATGCCATCTATGTACACCTCCATATTCCTGCCAATCTGATTAGACAATATTTTGTTTACCAGCCTCTGGTAAGTAGCCCTAGAATTTATTAATCCAAAAGGCATCACCTTATAGCAATAGAGCCCCCTGTCTGTAACAAATGGAGTATGATCTTGGTCCTACGGATCCACCTGAATCTCGTTGTAACTCGCCAACTGATCTATCCGAGGGTCTGGATAAAGATATTTTGGGCAAGCTCGGTTGGGGTCAGTAGAATCAATATACATACGCCATTTCCCGTTCCTTTTCTTGACTAACACCTGATTGGCAGTACATAAAGGATACTAGGACTCCTTTATATGCCCCATCTTGGTAAGTCAATCAACTTCTTGGACTATTACATCAGCTTTCTCCTTAGAGAAGGCCCTCTTTTTATGCCCAACAAGTGAAACATCACTGTGAATTGATATTTTGTGTGAGATAACACTTGCAGGTACTCTGGTTACATCATCATTGCACCAAGGGAAAACATATTGATTGTCTGATAAAAAAGGACAACAATTTTTTTTTTAACTTTGGCGCCATCTTGGAGCCAACTTTGATACTTATACCCTCTTCCAAGGGGTGGTTTTTAACCTCTCCCACTTGTATTATAATTCTAGGGGCCTCTTCAGGGTCATCCATCTCACCCTCCCCCTCAGAATGCCCCAGTAATTGCTAATCTTCATTAATTCGAACTGCTCCCAAAGTTTTAGGAGCAAGTGCAGTTGCATAGCACTCCCTTGCTATCTTCTGACTACTTCGGACAACAACCACTTGCCCTTGAACTGCATACTTCAAACACTGGTGGACTGTTGAGGCCACAACATGCCTTCTAGAAAGCGAGGACCTCCCAAAAATTACATTGTAGCATGTGGGGCAATCTACCACAATAAATAACACCCTGACCAGCTTTTTAAAAGATCCCTTGCCCAACAACACCTCTTCCTAAAACTCCCCGATTACATCTGCAGAGCTTCCTTTGAAGCCCACAATGGTCCCGTTTGACCGTTGAATAACGGCTGGATTTTTCATCTGCTTGTAAGAAATTAAAAAGAGGATGTTTGTCGAACGGCCTGTGCACATCAAAATTCGTTTGATATCATTGCCCCCAATAGATGCTCCTATCACCATAACATCTTCATGAGGCCAAACGACATTTCTTAAATCATCCTCATCTAAAATTATGAATGAAAAATGGGTTTGGCATTGATAAGAAGACATGCCTCCTTCCAACTGAGTAGCCAGACTATGTACATGCCTCTTTCTCGATGAAGAAGTGGGCGCTGTTATGGTATCCCCTCCGAATATAGTGAGTGACTCAAAGAAAATAATGAGTCCATACACCATCTTAGTGTTCTCTGTTATGAACCCTATTTTATTTTGGGTTGGATCAGGATCCAGGTACTCCGAATCAACAAGAAATCTTTCAAGGATCACCATTGCCCTCTCTGAAGCAGATGTTCCTACATTGTTCGTACGACCACTTAGAGGAGCATTGTCAGGCATGTTTCCACTTTTTCTTTTGACATAAGCTCCCAGCTTATCTCTTTCAATGAGATTATGTACTTCCTGCTTTAGAGCAATGCAGTCTTGGGTGTTATGGCCAATATCATTATGATAGTGGCAAAAACAAGTATCTTGATTGTCTCTGGGAGACTGTAGTGCCGCTGGTTTCCGGAAATAGACTTATCCTTGGTCTTGTCATAAATCATGGCCACATTCTCTTTTAATTCTGCAAACCAGTCCAGTTGAACCCAAGGACCTTTTTTACTCCTTTACTGCTGACTTTGAGATTGATTTTGGTTGGACTGAGCCTGTTTAGCCCTGTTGGACCCTTGTCCGGTCTCCTTAGCTTTATATTCGGACTGGTTTTGAGATGTTGTGGTAGACCTTACCTGACGGTGCACCCTGGTTTCTTGGTTTCATCCATATTAATCTGGTTCTCCACCTGATTTAATAAGCCACCCCAAGTCATTGTCTTCTTCATGATCACCGAATCAGCTAGATTCTCAGGGTTCAACCCTTGCCTTAAGAAAGCAATTGCCACCTGCTCGAAGCAATCTATTAACTCGTTCTTGGTATTTACGAACCGATTTTTGTAGTCCTTTAAGGACTCATTTGGCTCTTGGGTACAAGGGATTATAGTATCTCCATTTCTTTTCACCTTCTTACCTCCCACAACTTGCCTTCGGAAGGCAACCCATAATGTATCAAAGTTTCTGATACACCTCTAGGGTAAGCTGTTGTACCACTTAAGAGCACTTCTCGTAAAAGATTGGGAGAAAGATCTATACATAAGTTTGTCATCATCATCAAAATTGATCATGAAGTTCTTGAACTGCTCCAGATGATTGTCTGGATCCTTACTTTCATCATATTTCTCCATTTTAGAGTTGTCAAACCTTTTGGGTAGGTTTCCGGACAATATTTTGGCAGACAAAGGTGAATGTGTCCATTTTTTATTACGACTGAAGACTGTGTCTTCATTAGGCGTTGTGAAAATACATGGTTCGGTATGAAAAGCAAAAGGATCGATCAACAACTGATCTACATGGCCGTGATTGTGGCTGTGAGATGACCCTTTGCCCAGATGCCTTTTAAGTCTCCTATGCCTATCTCTTTTACTTGAATATTTTTTAACTAGTTTATGTTTCTTCGTGGACCTCCCTTCATCACTGATTTATGACAAAGACTCCTCAAGCTCAGCCTCGTTCGAAGAGCTGTAGGAGGACTCAGAATCTAAACTTTTAACCGACTCAGACCGGTGAGTCTTCTTAGATTGACATGGGTCTTTTTTGAACTCAAATGAGTCTTTGATGATGGATCATGCTCCCTATTATTGTTAGTATGATGAATGACTGACGCCATTGACTTCTCCTTTATACCTTTTTCTGCTTATTTTATGGCCCTCAACGCCTCAATTTCTGCTTTCAGTATGTCTCGCTCTTTGATGGTGTATTCCTTGTTTTCCCTAACTACCTCCACCACAGGTGGTGGAGTTTCTTGCTCGTTCGGATTTATCTGAAGTGGTCTTTTCTACTGGTTTTGAAGGAAAGATTCAGGCACCCTCGCTCTCCTACTATGGTCGCCAATTTGGTTTGGTTTATTTTGGGCGTGGGTAATTTTGTAAAGTATTTTGAGTATTAAGTGTTTGGTGTATAAAGTAGCGAGAGAATTGAGCAGCCTGGTTGTATTAAATTTTCATTACCCTCATTAATGAGAGTGGTTGGGGTATTTTATACCCTTAATTAATGACCCATGGGCTTACGAGTCGAATTATAAAACCGGGTCAAGTTTAAGGACTCATTAACCTTTTAAGTATATTAGCACATAGCTTAGTCAAAAGGTCTTTAACTGTTTTTACTTTTGTCCTGTTCGGATAATTTACTGGCATGTTATTGTCCGAGTTGCCCTTGTCCGGATTATATAGTGGGTTATAACTGAATATTCTGAACTCGTCAACTTCGTTAATGTAAATAAATCAATATAATTATATTATATTACTATATATTAAAATATTTTATATTACATTACGTTATCAAACATTTTAATTTTTATAGGTTGTATTGGATGGACCCTTTCCGACAATATATCTAGTATCGTACTCGTTTCACACCGAAGACGCAACTGCGTAGGCAATTCCACCTCAATTAAATATTCAACAATTTTAAAAAAAATCAAGTCGGTCCAAATATCTACTACGCATGATGGAGCTTCATACTTTACTTATTTGACCGAATACCCTTGATTATGCTATGACACGTGTATGTCTTTTAAGTTTCGATAACACGACATATACTTATTTACTTGTCTAATTTATATTTCATATAAGACTAATTTATGTATTATTTGTCTTTTTTTATTAATCTTTATTACATTTACATATGTTTTTTTTAAAAATTGTCAACACCATACTAAATATCATATTAATATTTAAAAAATCAAATGGGAAAGGACTATTTGCACTCAGAGTACGCGACATAGTATGTGCGGTTGCACCTAGGGTGCTCAAAATTATACACATACACGTATTTTATCGTACGAGGTTGTGCAGTATTGTGCACTCTGAGTGCGAATAGTCTATTGATTGTTTAAAAAAATTCAATTTTCATTCAATTGTAATATGAAAAAGTAAAATTTGATATAAGTCATCTTCAAATTAAGTTGTTACAAAAACATGGTGCAAAAATCAACCATAAAAAAGAAAAAAATGTGAATGAAATCAAATACAACAATAACTTAGGACTTAAGATATAAAAACAGGAATTGAACCAACCCTAACTTGACGATAATACAAAAAATATTTATGTATTAGGCGACTTTCATTTTATTAACTTCATTTCTTCATTCTTCATTATGCAATTCACCTGAGCATTATACATAGCTTCCTCTTGCTTGGTTTTTATTTGGTAATACACTTCATCCAGCTGTTTCTTGAATATACTGCCAGTCACCAAGAAATTAAAAAGATAAATAATTGTATGATGTTCCTCGCTGTTGAGGTTGAAAACCAAGTGAATTTGTTGTATCATTTTACCTAAGCTTCACCTCATCCAAACATCAGTAAATTTTTGGCGCCTTGACATGATCCTTGCTATAGAAATAGTACAGGTAGCATAGCATTACCTACTAATACAGTTTACCACATTCATTGTTGTATGTTTTCTTCACTTCAACGACAACTTTATTTAAATATTCATCTTTGAGATTGGTCCATACAAACATATTTTTTTAATAAGATGTGAGTTTTTAAGATTTAGTTTTTATAAAAGTCTAGCATCTATTTATTGAGATTCACTCAACGATAGTGTAAACCAAATAAACCTATAAATATTAGACACGTCTAAGTTATGGATATCGTAATCATCTTAACCAATCGGTTTAGAATACTTATGGGATAATACTAATACAACCCCTGATGTATATCAGGATAAACCTACATAACGAGTAACAATTAAATTTGGAGGTCAAGATCCAATAAAATTTGGTCGAGATATCGAATGGCCCAAAACATTACTAGAGAAAGAAATCAAATTAAAAATATGAATATCTAACACGTATAAGTTTTGGATAATGTAATCCACATAAAATAATAGTCGTAATACAACACAACATAAAATCTAAACTCGTAGATAATAGAATAGTCGTGATATAAAGTAGTCCTGATATAAGAAAATATAAATATCAAACCAGTACATAAATAAAGAGTTGTAACAAAAAAAACATGTCATAAAATCAATCTCGATACATGTGTGCTAGTATGAAACACTCAAGTAAAGGCTCATACATCATCTCAACACATAACTTTAGGGGATATAGCCTTCATCTGGAGTAGTCGATCTATCAAGTCATGTAACCCTGCATGATAAATGGTCATCACGGAGGGGAAAACCCTAACATATGCATCAGCGAGACAAGAAGTAGTATCGATCAATATGTACCATAGGTTGATCTCAATGCATACATGGTATAACAACCTCATACAAGGTTGTCCAAGCTGGTATGGAGTATCTCGTATCATGGTGTCAAAATTATAGGGGTGTTATGCAGTCCAAATCGATGTTGATAAGGGTATAGAATATTGAGGGCTTAAATGTAGTAAAATAAAGTCATGTATGATAGATTGGATAACTAATAGATAGTACTTGGACTACTTGTAAATATGGGGGGGCTATAATGCAATTAACCTTTTTGTGTAACCAAATTAGTTATACAAGTCAATATGCCTATAAATAAAGGCTGAAAGGACGGTGTTTTTTCATTAGCTCAATATTGACTGATACTTTTACTTTCTCTCTCTATAATCAAATTCTCTTTCTTTGTCAAGAATATAAATTTACACTTAACGGCTGCATCCTACAAACAATGCATTTTTGCACGTCTAGCTCTATCACCACCTTCCAAAATAGGTCACAATGGAGCAGGTATCTCTTGAGCATACCCAAATTTTTGAGTAATATGGAGAGGATGATAAGCTTCCATGATGTCCCAAGACTTCAATGTAACATATCTCCAAGCTCCTACACCATAAGCTTTAACATCGCGTAAATATCCATAAAACATTAAGCAAGCCTATAATATAAAAATTAATTGATGTATAAATTAAAGTCGTGTTGAAATAAATAAAAAATATAGTAAAAATATATAAATAAAAATAAAACTTACATTATACTTTATAAACATAGATAAATATACTGACAAATATTGTCTCCAGTCTCTTGGTTCGAACGAAAAAAAGGATGTGCAAATCTACACATGGTCAGTTGGGTGATATATATGAGCTAAACTATATAGTCGAAAGCACGAGAAAATAATAGTAGATCCATGTCTCTAACAATGAAGAAAACTAGTAAATCTCGATATGGCGTGTAAACAACTTATACCAAACTTATAATATAATTGGACTAATATCATATGACCCCAATTGTACATACCCAAGCTATTATAAATCTCAATAAACTGTAGATAGTCGAGAGAAATATTGTTATCCGTCTTATTTTCAAGAATGCAACTTAAATGAATGTTGGTAGACCAACGCGAGAGACAATCAAGAAGCAGACAGAAACATGTCCTTATAACCTGATCTCTGATCCTACTCTAATGAGTGAGATATCAATTGTCATGGATAGTGTACATAGCAAAGCATTGTAAAGAGACTCGCAGTTATAAAATATAAAAAAATGATATAATTAACTACGAGATAAATAACCAAAACAAGTTAAAAATATAACACTAACAATAAGTATATTATTTTACAAACTTACACCATTGTTAAATATGTTATATGCCTCATGGATTTTGTAGTCGCTGAAGTTGGAGTACAACTCACAAACGTGACCGTTTACTCAACATAATAGCTGGTATATAGTCATCAGATACTCAACAACGGGCATACGACTACAATGTTGAATTTGATAACTCTAAGAAGTATGATGAGGCATATTCTATTCTTAGTCATTGATCTAATCCTTTAATTCGGATGGTGAGCGTGGACAACGAGGAGACATCCTGCAATTATAATTATTTATTAGAATTAAGACAAAGCTACAACTGAAAATTATCTCAAACAATTAATAAACACAAAAATATATTAGAAAAAATAATTAAACACATAAAATTGTAGTCGAAGAGTATTTGAAATGTTATGATTTTTTTTTTAATTTTTTTAATTCAACTTGCAGGAAATATCACGTACTCTGATTGCTGGACTATGTGGCTAATCGCTCATGATTAACGCTCAATTTCGCGTGGAAACCATTATGATATCTAGAGATTTTTGCATTAGTCGCGCATTAAATCGCCACAAACAACTATAATGATTCCAAAATCCAAATAATTCAAAACTCGACTATTTTCTACAAATAGACATCACAAACAAAGATCTAGAACTAATTTAAAAAATAAAACTAATTAAGAATCAAACAAACAACTATAAATATATACAAATCAGTTTTTTGTAAACAGAAATTTTAAACTAAAATTAATAAATATATAGATTGAGATTGAAAATAAAACACATCATGGATGAAGTAAGATATACCTTAACAGTGTTGGAAACTCGGTAAAAATCTCAAACATTTAAAAATAGTAAATTTGAGAAGTTTTGGATTGTTGTAGAAAATTATGATATTTTGAGGTCGAGATTTTAAAAAATATATTGTTTATATAAATGGTAAGAATGAAAAAATGGGGTTAAGCTCTAACAAAATTAGGTCGAGATCCAGCAAAATTGGATCCAGATATAACCTAGTCTTTGTTTTTCTAAGACGAACAAAACTAGATCCATGGATGATACTTTTTTACTTTATAGATCAATTAAACATGGTATTGCATTAAGTTTTTATGGTCTTGCATCTCGTACTTTGTTTTTCTCTGGTCTCACATAATATAATAGAGAAATGTGAGACCAGACATGATGTAATAAAGAAATATGAGACCATACATGATGACGTGGATAGATATAATACCAGACATGATGAAGTGGAGAGATGAGAGACCAAGCATAATTAAGTGGAGAGATGAGAGACCAGACATGATGAAACGGAGAGACGCGAGCGCAATCATGATGAAGTGGATATATGTGAGACTTGATATGATGAAGTGGATATATGTGAGACCTGACATTATGAAGTGGAGAGATATGAGAACAGACATGCTGAAGTTGAGAGATGCGAGACATGTAATACTTGATGATAAATATGTGAGACTAGACAAATAAAATGGAGAGACTATGTATTATTAAATCATGCGAGAGCAGACATTTTAGACGTGGATAGATGTGAGACCATGTATAATAAAACGGAGAGATGTGAGACGTGTACTAATTGATGATAAATACGTGACACCAACGTAACTAAGTCTAACAAAAAATAAAATTAAATATAAAAAATAAAAAAAATATCATCCATAAATCTAACTTTTCTTGTCTTAAAAAAACAAAGTCGGTGGTACTTTATATTTTTTCTGAATTGTGGTTTAAAAGATACAAACTTTAAAAAAAATAAAAACTAGAAAATAGAAAATTTGGTTTAAAAAGAAGAGGGATATTTTTTGTTTTTCTCTTTGGTCGAGATAGCTATTAGTAATTTACTAATTTTAGATACTAGTGTTAGAGATATTATGACCACGCTCATTAGCTCATATGTTTTATCTATAAATAAGAGCTTATACTATTTGTAATCTGTACGCTTTCTAAATAATAAAACCATAGTAGTCTTTCTTTGTTTATCTTTTTTTTACATGGTATCAGAGCGTAAGTTTAGATCTTGAGTTTAAGTTTTCGTGTATTCTGCTATGTTGGCAGACAGTTGTTTTAGCTGTCCACCGGAAGAAAAAAAATCGGTTTTCAGAAATGATGTGTGCAACCATAATCAACATGGTATCAGAGCATAGATTTAAATCTTCAGTGAATATTTTTGTGTCTTCCGTTATACCGACAAGCAGTTGTTTTAGCTATCTGCCGAAAGAAAGAAAGAAATGATTGTCTTCTGCTTTGTTGGTAAAAACTTTCGATTTTCGGATTTGTAGCGTGCAACCACAGTCAACAGACCCGGTCGAGAGGCAAACGGTTTTTGCTGAATTTCGGACAACATATGCAGGATATCTGATCCTTTAATCTGACATGTTGGATTATGATTTGGTGTTGTGGTTCAAAACAAAATCTCCACTGGAGTAGTGCAACATATTTTATGTTAAAATCGTTGATTCAATGTTGATTTTGATTGGAAATTAGATTTGAATTTGGATTCTGTATTTGGGTTTAGTATTTTCTTTAGGTTTAGCTTTAGATTTGGTATTTGGATTTGGTATTCAGATTTTATTTAGATTTTGTTTCGGTGTTTAGATTTTGTTTGACGTTTGATTATGTTTGACGTTTACTTAGATCGACGTTTGTCGTTTTAATTTGTTTTGATTTGTTTTGATTCATTTGGTGTTTAGATTTAGTTTGGACTTGGATTTAATTTGGAGTTTGAATTTTGGAGATTGGAGATTGGCGTTCGATTTTGGGTTTTGACGTTTCGATTTTGTTTTGGTGTTTTGTTTTGATTTTGCCTTTCGATTATGGTTTTGGAGTTTGGTTTTTGGTTTTAGATTCAATTTTGGTTTTTATTGTGTATAACAAACTCGTTAGAGATAAGCTGATTTGAGATTTAGGGTTTGAGGTTTGAGATTTAGAATTGGGATTGGAGATTTGAGATTTAACTTTTAAATTGAATATTTGGTTGAGGAATATGATGAGGTAAAAGAGATGCGAAGAATAATACTTGAAGAAGATGTGTGGAGAAGAGTACTTGAGGAAAACTTATGAAGAAGATGTGAATAATATCAAATTTTTGCTCACTAGGAGGAGAGTTTTTTGTGCTTCCTTGCGTACTTCTAGTTTCTTAAGAAATTTGGATCCATTCCTCTCATTGAAGTGTTTCTGTTCATTCTAAATTTTTTTATTCTGGTACGATGAGCCTCGTGGGACTGGTTGTGAACGACGTGAAAAATACGTATGAAGAAGTTTTAAAGATTGAAGGCAACTTGCGTAAAAACATACCTTGCCGATGTGAATATCTTTCGTTTTCTTTGTTACAAGTTCTCATTGCGGATGTTGCATTATGAGCTCGAAAAAAATATATTAAACCCAAATTTAGTAGTTCATATGTTTTATTTATAAATAAAAACATATATTTTTTTTGTAATCTGTACATTTTCTAAATAATAAAACACCTATAGTTTTTTTTCTATCATTATATGATAATGATAAATTTTTCTATTTATTTATGCATAACCATCCAAAAATAAATTATATATTAAATAATTAGGGAAAAATGTTAATGCAAAGAAAATATTTATATGAAAAAAACAAACCATCTATGTTCCGTACCTAAATCCGTCAAAGGTATATGTTGTTGTTATCATGGTTCCCTGTATTGCAAATTTGTATGAATAAATTGACATTTCACCCATATACATATATTCCATATATTCTATGAATCGCTTAGACAGATAGATGCATGTTTGGTGGCGATATAAACTACGACCATGATCATAGTTGGTGTTTTTTATTTTAGTAATAATTACTTTAAATTTAATATAATTTGAGAGTGGCACATTAAAAAGAATATAATAAAAAATCAGTTAATGAAAATATGCATCGGTAATTATACAACTAAACCACGATATCGTGATGAAAATCAGACTACCACTTTAATTATCAAAATAAATAGATGCTTACGTATTTAATCAAGAATTAATATATTATTATAAATTACTTACTCAAATAAATAACTAATTCATTTTTTAAGTGTGTATCATGTATGTTTTCTTAATTTTCACCAAAAAAAAAAAGTATGTTTCTTAACCTTTTATCTTAAAAGTAATTACTTGACAGAAAGAATCCAACCATGATTAGTGACCACGACGTTAACCGTATATATAGGATGGTGTATTTAGTTTAAAGTTTATACAATTTGAAAAGTAAATATATATTTTA